>JAVQJF010110469.1:0-13898 GCA_036023855.1 Gadopsis marmoratus | reverse complement strand
ACACACACATACACACACACACACACACACACACACACACACACACACACACACACACACACACACACACACACAAACACACAGACATCCCCACTGGAGTTCATCAGGGTCAAACTCAGCTCTGTATTTCGCCTATGGGCACTGGTAGCAGTGTAAATATAGATAAGCGTCTCTCTTCAGCAGAAAATACATCTACATATTTCTATTAAACATGCCACAATCTGTGCTATGATCTGTTCAATACTGCTAAACATTAGATATACAAAAAGTATAAAAATGTAGTTGAAAGGTAGTTAGTGATGGTGCTTCACTGAGCCCATGAGGAAATCACATGAGCTGTAAATACATAAGCCTCTTATTAAGGCTACGGTATATGGTGAAAGTGTCAGCTCTGAGCCACAGATAAAGCCTGGTACATCAGCAGTTTGTTAGATGAGTTTGACCAAAGCAATCTGTCTTATAAGCGAGGCTTGTTTTGAGTTCAATTGACATTTGGAGACACCACGTGCCAGGATGTACAAGGTCAGAGGTAATGTTGCTGCAGAACCCTGGGTTACATTACATTTAGCTGATTCTTTAATCCAAAGCGAAGTGCATTCAACCACGTGGAGCAAGAATCACGCAAGTACATCAACTCCAAGTGTTACATTTAGAAACAATAAGAGATAGAGAAAGAGTTGGGGGGGTTGTGTTTGTGTTTTTATGGGCCAAGGTGCTGACTGAGCAGAAGAGTTTCAGTCTGAGACAGAAGATGTGTAGCGATTCTGCTGTGATGATGTCATTGGGGAGCTCATTCCACCATTGTGGAGCCAGGACAGCAAACTTCTTTCTTGCTGGTACAGTTCAGAGGTCCTTCAGATTTGGGTCTTTGCTGTGTTGGCACTAATCACAGGTCGGAAATTGATAAAAGTGAGTGTTCTTATTGCTGTATTAGTGACTCCTCCAAGTGTTTGGTCAGGATGTCTTGCGGGGAAATGGGATCGATAGAGGCGGATAGTGTAAACAGAACAGCTCTGGGGAGCTGGCAGGTGAAAAGAAGTGCCAAGTTGATCCTAGAAATCAGATCAACAGAGGAGCTAGTAGCCCTTCCAAAATGGGAGAAGGGATGATGAAAATGCAAAAAAACAAAAAGTCAAGATAAGAAGTTAATTATAAACGTTAGTAATCCTAAATCAACCATTCTACTTGTTGAGATATTAGGTGTATCATTTGAAAAGCACCTTATGTTTGCTTGTGTAGGCAGCGACATGACATTGCATCGCTGGGTTTGATTTATACTGGAAGTAATTCGGGGGAACTATTATCTGAGTCTGCCCTCAGAGTTTTTGCCAGATATTTTTTATGCCAACTGAGAAATGTCAGTATAATTTTCAATCTGTCCTTATTTTTGAAGAGTTTGTTCTTAAATCCAGCCGCCTGGATCTCCATTGCGGTCACTATGGAACACAGTGGGCGTGCCTGTCTGTCTAAAATGTCTAACAGTCCAACAGTAGAAGCGAGAAACAAAGAGCCTTTAGAAATGATGGGACATTAAAATTCATACTACTCCAGTAATGTCAAACGTGAACTCTATGCTACTTGTGGAATTATTAACATTTGTGATTATCACAACACTTTTAAGCATTTTTTTTCAACACTTTAATACAACATATTGATACATTTCCCATTCATGCGGACTTCTGTAAAAGATCAATTAACATGCTAGAGGCGACTTTCAAGAGACATTCTCCTGCACATTTTTCTCTAGTTTGATTTTAAACCTAATTTTATTTCTGATTTAGTTTAAAGTTTTAGGGGAGAAAACAAATCTTTAAAATAGACACTTTTTTAATCTTGTGCTGGCTTTGTGATAGGAAGGCCTATGCATTTTGGAATAGACGACAACAAAGACCGTTGCTCCCTACATAGTTGCATGTAGGCCCACTGTATGCATTCTCTCTGTGTGGTATTGTTTACTGGACATATTTACCAGCTGAGAGCCATCTGTGTCTGCATCCCAAGCCTTTGCTCCTTCACTGTGGGTGTTGACTGCAGCTGAGAGGGGTTTTCTGGGCAGTTACTGTGGTAGATGGTTCGTGGAAAGAGTTGAAGTAGAAAGGAGGAGGGTAGCATATGTCAAAAGCATGGAGGGTGAGGAAAACATGCGGAGACCTAATAAAGATTTAGCTCACATCAAAGCATTGCTAATAAGACATGGGTTATAAAATGTCTTTCTCATTGCAATCATCCAAAATGAATCACGTGACAACTGGAAGATTTGGATGATGCATTTTCTTTAACCACACATGAAAAATGCACCCAATGCCTAACAGTAAAACAATAGTCAAACTATTTATTTTTTTACGTGCAATTAATGTTGAGTATAGACTTAAATAATAGGGGTAGGATATTCAACCACTGAACGAACTGCTAGCCAGGTATTTTAGATATTTTCCTATAAGTCTCTGTATTCCTCATGTCGGTCACACAAGGTAAGGGTTAGTAGCCTGGCAATGCTCCTGACAGTAAAGAATGGGAGCTGTGAATTCCTGGGCTTAGGGGTAATAAAGGCTAAAAGACATTATTCCACACCGTCATGGGGGAAAGCCGTTGTGGTTTGGAGTGAAAAGGTGCTGAGAGTAGCAGCAAAGAAAGGCATGCGATAATGAAGCAGGTCCTTGTGTCATGGAAAGATAGGACGCGAAGCTGTAATGTTAATCTATATTTTAAGTCAGCAAATATCTGATCCAGCACCACCCTACAACACCACCCCTATTTTTCTGCTGCTCCAGAGAAATGCAATGGATTTGCAAGTTGAAGTTGGCATTTCCTGATTAATGACATTTTGCCACTGCAAAACTGGAGATGGTCTGGACTGGAAACAAAATCGAGAAACTGTGTTTTCACAGAAAGACAGCAAGCTCATTCGAATAAAAATAACCAGGACAGTTAGTATGTTTCCAGTATTGCAAATGATATTAGCTACTGTGCTTATGTAAGGCTAAATAGCAGTATTAGCTTGTTATCTGTAATTCTGGTTAAAACAACCCCAACTACACAAAATAATTGACTGACAGCTACACCTGCATCTTCAACAAGGCTCATCTTTCCATTTGATGTGCGCGGATTTCAGCATAAATACACAGTGAAAATTATCAGTTGATCATCAAACCAACATCAAACCAGCAACAGTACACCTTTCAGTATCAGGTTCAATATCTGTAGAAATGTCACAGACGTGAACAAACTACAAAATAAAATTTTTTTTAACTCTCCAGTTACAATTTAGCACAAGCCTCTTAATCTTTTTAATTCTAAACTAAATATAAATGTGATGTATTGAAAGAAATTAAATAAAAAAATATTTTATTGATGGCCGTTAGCAAAGGCAGCAGGAACGCTCTCCGTGTGGACACCACATGTGCCAGCTGCAGCAGTTCAGTGAGGCAGCCGTCACGTGCTGCTCAGGTCAGTGGTGTGGCCCAGCCGTGAGAACAGAAACTGATGGCAGGCCTAACTACTGCATGGACAAGACCTGCCTGTGATTTGAACTAATTTTCCCAACTCTACCTTTGTTAATTTTCAAGCCACCTTTGGCGGTTAGATTTGTGATTTTCTTGTTGGGATTTTCATCTTGAATTTGGATTTAAATTAAAACTAGCCTAATTGTCTTCACAAAGTAACTTAAATCCTGCATCAAGGCTATTTCTGCATCCCACTGAACATCACTGGAAAATACCTTTATTTTAAAGGACACACTGACAAGAGGGGAACATCAACAATGTATCGCACAGATCAGCTCTAAATATGTATCATCACAGATTGCTTTGGTGTCTTTTATCCGTCTGAGAAGATTACTACCCAGTCCATCTAAAAACACACTGCAATACACAAAAAACTGGGCTACACAGAAATGAGAGTGGTGCAGATAATACAGTAAGTATTACCCAGGAAGAGAGCAGATCCAGCAGGGAGTAAAGAGATGGTGCCAATAAAGATTCCCTTATGGAATAACAGCCAAAATTAAATATTTGTCCCCACAGAGGAAAGTGAAATGAGGTCTGTAATTTACAACTGACTTTTAAACTGGGACACATGGGCTGCACTGTACTGTAGAAGTGGCAATAAACAGATCAATGACACAGGCGGGAAAGATGTGCATGAAACAAACAATAGATATCCAACATATTGATAGCTGGCCAAGCACTGTCCTGTCATGTGAGTGGGATGCTCCGATATAAACGTTATAAAAAACCTCTGAAACGATGGAAAGGTTATCTTAAACGTATGGAGGCACATCTGTGTAGAATGGCAGCAGCATTAGTAATGCAGTGCAGTGGTTAGTTTTTCCTGGGTGATCTCATCAACATGGTGGCTCCTCTGAAATAGGTCAAATTCACAACACATTAACCTTCACCCACATATGGGAATACTGTCATTTCAAATGTGGCTTAACAAGCTCTCACGTGGACGCAAAGGCGATTACTGTTTGCCTGTTTCTCTCTCTCTTTCTCTCTGCATGTATTTGTGCAAAGCAGGTATGTCTCTTTTTTTTTGTCTTGATTGAAACAGAATGCTGTTAAAGACAATATTGAGACACCGGAGAAATTATCCCAGATGTGCAGGAGTGCATATGGTAGTTTTCTAGGATAGCAATATCTCTTTCTTCGTCTCACCTGGTCAGATTTTGAACAGTGCACAGTCACCATCTCCATTCATGAGCTACACCAGCTTTATTTCCAGCCTTGTCGAAACAGCTATAGGCTGTTAACTGTAGTTGTAGTTTAACCTGCTTGCTTAGGAAGAAAAACCCATTTGAGGTCTTTCCTCACAACCCCCGATCTGAATAAACAGCATCATCTGGAGTTTCCCTGCCCCCACTTTAAAGCTAGCCAGGGTGCCAGAATTGCTGCAATCAGAGTGGATCTCCTTTGTATCCTGCCTATAATAATAGATTGTGATATGCCTATTTAAATTGTGATGAAGGACCAAGAAATGGCTGAATTAGTTCTCATCATGAAGAATCTCTATCTCTTTCTTCCAGCCCACCTCTCTGGCTAATCAGTCCAAATGATATATTGATTTATAACATCGATTCCACATACTAATCACTTTTTTTTCATTGACTTAATTTTTCCTTATATCAGTTCTTAGAACCTGTAGTTATTCCATGAACCCACCTTCAATGTGAATCTACTAGCCCATTAAATTCTGAGTAACCATAAAGAGATTACAGAAAACTGACCTGGTGCACTAATATCATATTGAGGTGTATGAGGTTCCTGTACAAGGACATTAGTTATCTCGTTGCCTTGGGTACCTGCATCAGACAAATAGCTCTATAATAGCGTTTCACCACCGGTATTCGCCATCTGCACCTTCTGCCAGTCCGTCCGTCTCTCCAATACTTTGGTTTAGAGCAAGATATCTCATCAACTGCTGAGCTGATTCAAGGTCAACCAATGATGATTCCTCAGGTTTCTGGAGACTCCCAGGCTTTTTGTGTCATTCCACTATCATTTAACATTGAGTCCTAATGTTACGCTAGAAAAAAAAAATCTAGAGAGCAGATTGACCATGCAATGTACTCATTCACGCACCACAGAAAAGGAATCCTTTCAATTATGTCTTCACAATTAAGCCTCTTCTAGCACCATTCTAGTGTATATCATTATTCAATAGGTGATAGGTAACAAAGAGATAAACACATTTGTTGCCTATCTGTTAATATAAATCTTAGAACACACTTTGCATTGGTAAGGCCCCCCTTAAAATAGAACATTGATGGTATATTTTTTGTTCCTCCAACACTTTCATATTGTGTGAAGTAAGGAGCTTTGCAGTGTACAAACCTACTTGGCTTAAAATGATTGTGTTTGTTGACCTGTGTTTTATACAGGTATCTTAACTAATCTATTAATAATCAAAGTACTGGCACCAAGATGACTATTGGAAATTGGATTGATGAATATTCTTCTGCTTCTGTTCCTTCTTGGATTAACGATCATATTCTTCTATGTCTTTCTGAGCAGCACCACATAAATGACAGAAGAAGTAATGTAGCAGCACAAATCCTTGTTGCCAAGGTTCAGATGGTCGCTGTCTGGAATGGAGACGTCCTTGGCCAGGCAGATGGTCTGGCACTTGGCTTGGCCTCACTCTCTCTGTCTAGGTTTGCGTTTTCACACTCCAAACCTGCGAAGAGAGAGGAAGGGTGCGAGAGAGAAAGATAGCGAGAGGTCAAACGAGAAAGAAAAAAGAGAGGGCAAGACAGACGGAATAGATGGAATGAGGAGCTAGGGATACCGAAAGGGTGTTCATCTGGTCAATGACACAGTCGAGCAGGATTTCCTGGCATATTGACTCTCTGCGGTTCAGAACTTCAAAGATTTGTGTCTCATCCATTTTGGATGAACAAGTAGCTATTCCCAGACGTGAGAAAAACTGAGCAATAAATACACTGTACGCTTTGTACAAGAAAAGATTTAAAAATATTAGAGGTGACTGTTTGAACCAGTAAATGGTTTGATTGATGGTTTTAATGGAGTTGGGAAACTTGCTTGGTTGCCAGCCAGTCTTTCATTACTGTAGCTTTTTATTTTTATATATTTGCCATAACACTGTCAGGATGCATAAGTATAAGTCAGGTTACTCCTTTTTTACAGCAGACATTTTGACTTGTCTTATTAATAAACCACGTGTTGCTAATAACATTAATGGTAGCTGTTCAAGCCATGACAGCGTGACAGTAAGCCATGCAGCATGCACAAAAGCAGGACCTTGACAGTGAAGCAGCTAAATAGAATTCAGCCATCATTAGGCTTTATTATTTACACCAGTGCTTTTCATACTGTGACATGTCAAAATGTCTTCCGTACCAAAGGCAGATCATGCACCAGTGACCTGGAGAAATCTTTCATGGATTAACTTGCTTAAAGGACCCTTTTGGCTCTCTTAATTAAACTTTGGTGAAAGTATGGATACGTTATAACTGAGAACAGGCACCAAGTTTGTCTCTTTGTGTCTTCAAAAGATACTGGAGATCTGTGTGCATGCAATGGTACTAGAACTATTCCCCTTTAATGCCACAGTGTAAGCTACTCTTTGTATTTGACTCACAAGGTGATTTTGATGCCAGTCTCCTGGCAGTCCAAGCTCCTGCAAGTTGACATGCTCCATCAACAATCACCTTGAAGTTTTGAAGTACAATATCTTAACAGATCTGAAATCATATCTCGCCGACTGATTATTCATTGCACAGAGCTGTTTCTGTGGTCTTACTTCAGTGATGGATTTTAATAATCTGATGAAAGGGCTCCTTCATCTCCTGCTCCTGCGCCTTGGGCTCAGTGCCATTTGGTTTTCTCGATTTGAACCACAGCCAGAGGGATTTCATTTCAGAGCTGATGAGATTTGTGCACAATGGCATAAATCAACTTTCTTTATAGTGTTGCTTTTGTTAAAGTCTGCATGCTTTCTCCTAAAACCCAATTTCACTTATCGTTATGTATTATCTTTGCGCAAACACATTTTAAGCACACCATTCGGAGAACGGAAAGTGAAAAGTCAAACTGCAACAGCATCAAATGATTAAAGCAGCTTATAAGTCAACTTTTAAACAAAAATTAAAAGGTTTCCATTTCTCCCCTTGTTTTGATAAATATGCATCTACAGGTACAAGGATGCAGCAAATGACAGCTCACTAACATCACCATGATCCGAAGGCATTGCTGTCAGGATATGGCTCATAAAAAGAGAAACGCTTAAATGCTTCTTGGACATTGACATTTTGGTGATGTTACAGTTGTTGGTTTTTAAATACTGAAAATATCAATATTTATCTCCAGGCAGTTTTTTAGTTGGCTCAGTGTGTATGTGTGCTGAGCAGGCAGGTGGTCTGACAGAGGGGAGTTAATCTCTGTCGGGTAAGTCCTCTGCTCCTCCTCTCTGTCTGCCTTTTCTCTTTGTTTCTTTAAATATTTCATCATTCTTTGTTGGTCTGCCCCTGCCCTGCCCTGCCCTCTTCTCTTCTCTCTTCTTATCTATTCTCTTTCACCTTGAGACCTTCATTCTTTCTTTTAGGCAGTGTCCGCCTGCCTTTATCTCTGCCTCTCTTTTGTCACTGCGCTTCACATGTCCTCTTTTGTGTCTCTGTCTTTCCTCTGGACTTTTCCTTCACCTTCAGTCTGCAACCCCCCCTCTGTCAGTCGGGGCGTGAGGCCCAGCACGCATCATTATGTTCCAAAAAAGCATGTGGCAGAAAACTCCTGGGGGAAAGGGAAAGGCAAGCATAGGGGAGATTATTAATTTAGACTTTTCTTCTGGTTTTTGATGACCACATAAGTGGAATAGACAAAAATGTGTCTCTGATTTGTGTTTGAATGTAAAATGTTGAATGATTTAGTGAGAAGGTTGACCAAAAAGACTCAGAATGTCTAGGAAATGTTACAGTATATATTCCCAGTAATTATATTACCTAGATGATAACACTGCTGTCAACAAACTCCTTTTACCCTGCTAGGCGATGGATGTATTCCAGGACACCCACTCCTCCAGGTACTTGTGCTTTGATAAGTACTCTTCAGCTGGGTTTCCAGTGCTGGAGAAGCGTGCTCTTTGCACAATTACTGCTACTTAATGGTGCTGGCTTAAGGCCGAAGAACTGCCATTAGCTGAGCTTCTGCATCTCCTCTCATTACTGCAGAGTAATACCCTACCATCATGAACACACTCCAAAACTCACATTCGCTGGGGCCCTATTTATGGCACAAAGACTGTACAAAGAGTAATCCGCAATATAACTTTGCCTACTTAGTTCATTGTTGTTACTAAGATATTAACACAGATGGATTCAATGGTCTTGTTAAAGTAGACGAATGTTAAATGTACTCTGTGGAGTTTCCGACCTCTAGTAGTGCTACTGAGCAATGTTTGATGAGCAGGTTCCTGTTTTGTCGCATCATGTGAGACTCTGCTTTCCTTCTTCATGGCGCTAGCTATGGCACGTCGAGGCAGTGGCTGGCACAGTCTGTATAACAAGGCTACAGGCATGCTAGCGACTCTGTGCTCACAGAAGCACGCTAACAATCTCACAATGACAATGCTACCATTCTGAATAGTAGCAGGCCTATGCTTTTTACCATATTCAGCATTTTGCTAATTAGCACTAAACACAAAGTACAGCTGAGACTGTTTTCCAGACATTTGGTCATAAACCAAAGTATTGGACAAATTCAACTTTGAATGAGTCAGAGGATCATTAAAGTTATTAATTAATTCATCCTGAGGGGACAACAAATGTCAAATTTCACAGAAATCCATCCATTAGTTCCTCCTATATCTAAATGTGTGGAGTGATACATATTACATTCTGTTGAGGAAGGATCTGTTCCAAGGCTGAAGGTTGAACTATTAGCGATGTTACAAAATGTATTTCATTGGTAGGGTTGTAAGCACTCTCTGCAAAGCTCTATCTTGTCAAATCTTCTCTTAAAAATACACTGTTCAGTATTCAGTATTTACTTTCATAAGTGAAGACTGTCTACAAAATAGCTGATAGGATTCCTTATGTTCCCTCAATAAGGTAAGGAACTTGTCAAATTTAGGCAATGCATAGTATCCTAATTGACAATGAAATAAACTTCAATTGTAAACTTGTAATAAAATGTGATCTATCTGTATAGAATAGGGTTAGATTCAGCCTTGCTGCTCTAAAGTGGATTAACACCAACCAATATCTAGGAAAATGCAAATACTTTACTCTAATAATGTGCAACTTCACAGCACACAAAAGCCTTTAATAACCACAATTGTCCCATCAGGCATTGCCAGGGAAGTGTATAAAATATTCCAGCACTTTCAGCCAAGCTGTGACACTTCCTGTGTGACTGAGAAGTAGAGATCCTACTTCACGCTGAGGCGGAATTTGGCCAAACGAGGAGCATATCTCTCTTTTTGTGATATTTGCTCCTCGCAGAGATGGGAAGTCATCATAAATGACTGTACGGTGTCACTGCCAACGGAGAGGAGAACCGTGACATGGTGGCTTGACAGGGCTTCACTATGCCTGAGTGACAAGACATGCAGTCGCCCTGTGGATTTCCCTTTTGTGTCTATTGAATGTGAGCTCAGATGGCCCTACTTCCTTATTTGGCACCAACATTGAGAAAAGCTTGATTGGAATAGTTTAACCCATTGATTTGGTTTGGTGGTTTTTGAATGGCCTTTTATGGTTCATAATGAGTCTGTATGCTGCCTTTGACTGTGTGTAATTTGAGAAGTGAGAAGACATTTGACTGCAGCTGGGAAGACGGAAGAGTACACAGGATTTGTACAAAGCTTGAAAGTTTGAAAAATGCTTCATTTGAACTGTTAAGTTTTCAAGGTTAGGAATATACTTGAACTTTCAACATAATCTGGTGTTTTTCTATCTGCACACTCACTCATGTAAACCAAAAATCTTTTAATATTTTAAATTAAATGATCTCGTCGTCATATTTGTTTGTTGTCTCCTGGCGTTCATAGTAACAATTTAGATGTGATGATGAAGGTTTTGAAAGTCTGACAATTGTACTCTTAAAAAGCTGAACAAAACCCTGGTCAAGTGATGTCACTATTCTTATGACAATAACAAAGAGAGAGGAGGAAAGAGAAAGACTGAGTGTGCACAGAGCAGCAGTAGAGCCTTAAAGCAAAATGTAAAAAAAAACTCAATAAACATACTCTGCACTCTGGAGTGGTCTGCCTTACAGCCATGAACGCTACAGTAAATGTATACGGGTGCAAACAGACAACACGTGGTCAGAAATGGACGCAGGCACGGAAAAGGACACACATCTACAACACATAATGAAGACAAAAGACAAGTATGCTACACACAGACACACACTAAGCGAAGAGGTCGAGGAAAGCCTCCTTCACAGTGAACCTGCAGGGCTCCACCCACATTTCAAACACACAGACAATCATCAGGGGACGCAATTTTCACTATAACACCTGCCTCGGCATATCGACCTGACCGGGGGTTGTTTCAGAAACTGTTTGTAGTGAAAGAGCAGAGACATAAAAGCTAAATCCTTCAATATGCATTTCAACAGGATGTGAAAGACATTTTTAGGATTTACAGGTTCCCTAATGTCATTATGTCACTGGGGGGGAAGAAAGATCACATCTTCCTGACAAGGAGACTTTAGTCAGTGTTTGTTATAAACTGCAATTATTGTTCCTCATGGAGTCATCTAGATAAAAAGGAACAAACACTGATGCTCAAGACTTTGACACTGAGGGGCATTATGCCGTTTTTTAAACACTTTCACATACTTAATTTAACATATTCACACATTGTTGGTAACGCTGTATTGGTAAATAAAATGTTGATTATAATACTTCCAATTAAGTAATTACAATTCATAACAGAACATGAAATCTTAATCTTAAGTTTAAGATTAAGATGTTTTTTCTCACACTGGGCAAAATGTGAAAATGTGAAAGCTTTACCTCGCTTAGAATTACATATAATAACTCACTTTTCATGATGATATAAAATCTATTATCAGCTAAAATTATACCATTAAATTAAATGGAACAGTTGTTATCTGCCTTCTTTCGTACGATTAAGATTGTTCTGATTACATGACACCAAAAGAGAAAACTGAATGAAACGGACACAGAAGGTTAAGAGGGCATCTCTCTTGGCTTTGAGACAACTGTGGATTATAAAACTCCTTATTGGCATGGTGTTGTCTACACTCCTTGTTTATAGCTGTTTCACATTCTTAAAAAGCTACAGTCTGACAGACTTTCTATCATCTTGCCTGTGACACTGCTGCGGTTGGCCGAGAAGGTCCACAGTTGCAGGTGTTCCTTCTGGAGTCCACCTGTTAATATGATCAGACAGAAGGACTTTGTGGCTCCAAACAAGCAGTAGTTGTGGAAAGGAACACCGCTGGCCTGCCAGGGTTGGACCATGTACCGTGAGAGAGACAGAAGGCTGACTGAGTGGCAGGATGGGAGAGAAGGGCAAGAGGAGGAAGGGGGGAGTGCTAGCCCTCCAGCTATCAGCACCAGTAGGAGGAGAAGAGCGAATTTAAAGGGGAGGGGGGGAGAAGAACGTGAGAGAGAAGGAGGTAGAGCAGACACAGGCTGCCTGCTTGGAGTTGAAGGGGAAAGGAAGGAAGAGAGGAGATCCTGGTCGGCTCACTCAGAAAGGAGGGTGGATGTTCGCAGTCTGAGAAGGCCGCAGAAACACTGTGACTCCAGTGTCACTGTTACACTAGTAAGGTAAGATGACATTTTCAATAGGGTGATTACGAGAACATTATTGTCATATCCAGATATGTCCTTCTATTAAATGTGAGTGAATGGACATGGAAACATGGATCTAACTTGGCATGAAACATTTTCATGGTGAAAATATGTAACAAAAACTGCAATGTTAAGAAGGCCTCACTGTTTAACCCTAGAGGGAATCAGGCTCTCGAGGTCTTGTGATCTGTTTTGATGGATACACAGTCACTTCTTCTCTGAGTGTTTTTGTGTACGTGCACGCTGCTGCTCATGGTCTGTGTGTGTATGTTTGTGCGTGTGTTCTTCTGCTGCAAACCCTCGTGAGATAAGAAAGACACAAATGCACACAGACATCCTCTCTGTGCCGTGCCCCGGTGACCAATGAATGAGCATCCTTGTAAAGAGAGCTGAAAGCGGGCGAGTCTCCTCTAATCGTCCCTCAGGCCGCTCTCTGCTTCTCTTCTGTTCTACATTAATTCTTTAACAAGCTGCCATTATGCTGCTTGAACAGACATGGATCAGCAGTCGATCTTGGGTGTGTGTTCGACAACTGAAGCGCGCAGGGCGACATTTTCATATTGCTTGTTTCGTCTGGCCAGCAGTGTAAAACAAAGACATTCAATATACAATGATATGAAACTGAGGGAAGCAGTGAATCCTCTCACTTGAGTAGTGGTGGAAGAAGTACTCAGATAAAGACAGCAAAAATGTAAAAATACACCATTACAGATAAATGTATAGAAGTATAGAAGTGCTATTAGTAAAATGTACTCAAAATTTCAAAATTTAAAGTAACTGTCTTGCAGGATGGCTAGTTTCAAAGCTTTCTTCTATGTATTATATAATTATTTTACTGTGATTGAAGGCGCCATGATTTCTTTGTTCGTTGCTTTCTTGCTTTATAAATAAGCCACAAGAAAAGAAAGAAACATCTATATTACCTCTATATTACTTCCTTTTATCAGTGTGGACAACGACAGGTAGTTGAATCTAATGCATCTTATTTTATAAACACGTCAGGTGTTTTGTGTGTGAAATCTTCATTTTAAAGTGTCACGACCAACTAGCTGTCAGAGAAATGTAGCATTGTTAAACGTACAAGATTCCCCTCTGAAGTGAGAAGTGTAAAGTCGAATACAGTTGTTGTCAGTTAATGATTTTGACTATTTAAATAATCAAGTAATGGTTTCAGCGCCATGTGTAAAATTTTACTTAATTTAAAAAAGCAGAAAACTCCTGTGGCACTCTTGTATTGTGGAGCGAGGGCAAAGTAGTCACCCACATTATTGTAGCCTACTGGGCACCATTTCTCCAGTCTGGTTTGAGATGGAAAGAGACGGGGAAAGACAATGGCAGCATGTTCTGAGGATGTTTCTGTTTGCATGTGTCCACCACTCCCAGCAGTTCCCCTCCGCATCCCAAGAACAATGCTGAATAGAGGATTGCCTGATGTCATCCGGCATGCTGCTACTGATCTGAGAACATAAATAAATCCTCTTGCGCCGGGGGCGGGGGGGGGGGGGGGGGGGGGGGGGTGGGTGGGGGGGGGGGGGGGGGGGGGGGGGGGGGGGGGGGCGCGTGGGGGTGCGGGCCCCCGGGGGGGGCCGCCGGCGCCCCCACAGTAAACAATTCAA
>JAVQJF010110466.1:0-12706 GCA_036023855.1 Gadopsis marmoratus | reverse complement strand
AGCACTGTACCAGTAATCTAAGTTTTGAACAGTAGTCTAATTCACCCATTCACACACCGATGGGGACACAGTTGCCATGCTGGCCTCCACCGGGGGCAACTCAGGGTTCAGTGTCTTGCCCAGGGACACGTCGACATGTGGGCAGTGGGAGCTGGGATCGAACCACCAACCCTGGGGTTAATGGACGACCGCACTATCCTCTCAGCCACAGCCGCCCCATGTAACTAGTTCCACTATCTAGTGAAAGGTTACACAAGAAAGAGAAAAATCTGGCAGGTTGCTATGAAATGTATTGAACAAGGGGATAAAAGGGGATAAACTCCTAAGGGAATAAACCCTATACAATTTAGTGACCCCATGACCTTTGCTGTAGCATCACCCTAAAGACAAACTTTACATTTTCGCCCCCAAACTGGTAAGGCTCTATAAAAGCAAATTAATACACATAAAGTTTGTTTCAACAAGCAACAGCAATTAATTGAACAATGCAGCTCCTTGGGGCCACTAGTGGGTCTTGAAAGATTTAGCTTTGTTTTGACTTTAAGATTTTGGTGACCTGTTTAACTAATCTTAACCCCATGTTAAGATTAGTTAGAGATAGTTAGATGGGAATATGCCACGCCGTAACATAGCCCAGCTAACACAATATGGACCGCATTGATTTCGGGGTAAAGATTGAGAAGCTTCAATGTTAGACAAATGTTTGGTATTAGCTTCACCTGAAGTCAAGTTAAGCACATCTTATATATATAGGCCAATATCACAAACGCAATTCAAACTATAATACAAAAAAATGCCTCGATTCAAATAATAGACAAAAAAACTTTTAAACATAATTTAAAAGTGAAAGAAACTCAGGAAGGGCAACAGAGGAGAGATCCCTGTCAGCCCACTAAGTAGTATCTGAGCTACACCATCTCCTCTCCACCATAGAGACCTGGAAAGAGGACAAGACCATTCACACAGAGAGGAGAGACAAATGGCCTGAATGACTGATTATTATTATTATTATCTCTTTTCTCACCAGTTCAGCAACCCTTCCCTCTATGATAAAATGCGTCGAGGAGAACAATGGTGTGGACAAACGCATCAGCCGCTTCATCCTTCCCATCGGGGCCACTGTTAACATGGATGGGGCCGCCATATTCCAGTGCATCGCCGCTGTCTTCATCGCTCAGCTCAACAACACTGACCTGAACGCTGGGCAGATCTTCACCATCCTGTGAGTTCAGGGGATGATGAAAAAGTTTTCTTTCTGTTGCTCAGTATAACTATTAAGAGATGAAAACACACACAAAAATCACCATCCATAGATTTGTTTGCACATTTGTCAGCAAAGTTAAAAAGTCTGTTCTTTCTCTTACAATGGTACTAGTACTGTTTGATTCATATGATTGTTTCATAATTATTTCTAGGGTGACGGCCACAGCCTCAAGTGTCGGTGCAGCAGGCATCCCAGCCGGCGGCATCATTACCATCGCCATCATCCTGGAGGCCATTGGCCTGCCGACCAATGACCTGTCCCTCATGCTGGCTGTTGACTGGATTGTGTGAGTGAAGCCTGTGGACCTACTGGCACTTACATTAGAAAACACACACGGCGGCATCTGATATGTGCACACACGTCTCAACTATTAAAGTAAGCAAAACTAGAGCAGGGTTTCCCAGCTGATGAGCCAACCGGGAGAAACTAAGGGAAAGGTTTGTCGAACCGTTTGTTGTGTTCTCCCAAGTAACAATGCTTTACACCTGAAAGCACCCAGGTAGTGCAAAAAGTCACTCCAGGGTTTCAGTGCTGCTCATGGTGGAATTGTTGGGTCTATACATATAGTTGGTCTAGACTTGCTCTATATTGACAAGTGCTAAATGAAATGTTATGATATAGCGTTATATAAATAAAACTGAATTGAATTGAATTCCGTGTGTTTGGTCCTAGGTAGGGGCTGATGTTGTGCCATTTTCAGTCCTTTCTACTGGTTTTCATAATGAGGAAATACTGTACATTTAACTCCAAATAAGAGAGTATTAATATAAATAAGATGGAGGTAAAATAATAGGGGAATGAATAGAAGCAGCTAAATAGAAGCTGCTAAGATCAAAGATAAATGATCTGTGGTGGTGGTTGTTTACTCTAAATGATTATAGTAGGCGAAAGATGATAACTCAGAAGATCATGACTAACTTAAACCCTCTTGTAATGTAATTTTCCATGTTTGCTGAAAGTGTACCTCAGTTGTCTCTTATGTCCACTCTGCGTACAGGGATCGTACCACCACGGTGGTGAACGTGGAGGGCGACGCTCTTGGTGCTGGAATCCTCCACCACATCAACCAGCAGGAGATGAAGAAGCAGAAGCAGCAGCAGCAGCAGGAAGGGGAGCTGGCGGAGGTCCGGGTAGAGGCAGTGGCCAACATCCAGGCAGAGGAGGAGACCTCGCCGCTCGTCACGCTCCAAACCAAAACCTTAGGGGCCATGCCGGAGGCCATTGAGTCTGTCCTGTGAACTCGGCAAGACTTTTTTTCTTGCCCCCTGACCTTTCGACACTTCTGACATTGCTGCTGATGTGACAGTGTCCATTTAAAAAAAAAATTTTGAAAAAAAGGTCACTGATGGTTTCACTTGCGAGGAAAAACAAAGTGCCACCATTAACTGTCTATAGCATTGACAGTCTACAGTGCACCTAGTGCTGCTGTTGTGCTTTTTGTTTCCATCCAAACATTTCATTGCAGATTAGGAAATTATAAATTTGTGAATTATTGATTTCGAAAACATTTCTTCAATCTAGCTAACAAGTTTTTTATATTTCTTTTAATTTCGATTGAAGCAGTTTATGATAAACAGTGATGGAAACACACTTTGTGTAAAATGTCCACTAAACATTCCCATAAATGTTGTAGTTCTGTGTGTCTCATGAGATGCCGTGTGTTTGTATGAGAACATCATGAAGTGCATTTCTGTGTTTTTAATCTTCAGACAGCAAACACAGTGGCCAACATGAACTAATAGATCACTAATGTCTAACAAATGCTTGACAGTGTCTGTCATAACTTAATTACACGTTCGGGATGCTCGTTCACTCACTTCAACTCAGCTGGTGGAAGCCTATGCATTTGCATTTTATTTGTTCAGCCCATTTGCTTTGCATCGTTAGCTGGATGGAAACAGCAAATTCTGTCTTTTACAGTCAAATCAAGTGAGATTGAAAAGTGAGCTGTTTGGTCCCAGGTTTAAAATTGTTGTTCATCATAATTCAGAGAGTTGTTTACAAGATGTGCCCATACTTTTGTTTGCTGACCGTCGGCAGACAATGTCAAACATTAACCCTTTAAATGACAAGTCAAGAATTTGGCCTATTTTTTTGGACAAGCCTCACGCAATCTGTTACACACAGTAGTGACACACAGTATGGAAAAGCATTTTGAATGCTGGATCATTTGAAGCGGTGTGTTTCTTTGCATGCATTTTCAGTATGGGCTCATGTGGGAAAACCCACTAATAAGTACGTGTTATATACCCCGACTGATACTATGGCTCCCTGAGTAAACAGCACATTTGGGTTAAAGTTCTCTAACTCTCAAATACCATGGAAAAAGACCTCATAAAAAGCCAACTGCAAACATAAGCTACATAACTTTACCTGCCTTCATTTCATCATATCAGCATTTTTTTAAGCCTGTTCTCCTAATTTTCTAATGACAGCAGTATATATAGTATTTGCTTTACAAATTTTCTCCTAGAGTCTGTACTAATAATAATGGCTACACACTGAACACCTAGCCATCTCAGCTAGCTAGCCTTCAAAAGCTGCATTTATGCATCAGACCTTTTTTGAAATCTGTGTGTGTTGGCATCTTTCTTACCTATTTGTTACAAATTACACTGGTGTTACATCTTATTTATAAAAGTAGCAGGTAGCTTTGTTGCTAACTGCTTTTGAGAAATACATTACCAAGGAGTCTTAAAAGTAGCTACTTTGTTTTGGGCTTTGTTTACTCACTATTTAGCCAGCTAACGCAACATGTAGCCATCAGTTAGCCATGACTAATGGTCCTATTTCTTAGCTAAGGTTTGCTTAACTAATATATCAGGTGTTTAGACTAGCTTGTGGTTAGCTGACAAATGAAACAGAATAAAAGTATTTAGCTCCCAGTTGAAAACAGAACAAAATTTAATGTTATATGTCCAGCCCTGTTGAGACAGCAAACAAGGAGCTAGCTAAACGCAGCCTGCTATTGTTGCCCAAATGCTGAAGACCTCCCCATTTGAAGGCATGCTTGAACTTCAAGAGCTTAAGGGATCCTGATAAAGACATAGTTACGGAATATAATTACAGTTAATCAAACATTAATTTGCAAGTACTGTAAACACACTTGTTTGACATCATGAAAACACTCCAGTCAAACAATTATCAAAGAACAGATATTTGACTTATGGTTGTCAGTGAGGTCAGTAGATCAGAATTAAGACATCCCAGCAAATCCACAAGGACTGCACTCATAACTGAAAGATTTATCGAATGTTTACACACCAATACTGGACCAAAATGCAAGATGAGATCATACTCTACGTCATTATTTTGTGCATCCATCATTTGATTTCAGAGTGTTTTTCTCAGTAGTGTTTCAGAGGCTTGCATATCAAGATGTTAGCCTGGAAGTTACATGATGTTTGCTAATATTTGGATTTTAATTGTGTTTAAGACCTGAGGTGATGGTCATTTCATGCCAGGCTATGTCACAGTTCCTGACAATTCACCAAAACCTCTTCCTCTGTTATTGTCTAAGTTTTACAGCAGCTATTAGCTCAATAACTGATGAATTACAGCATATGTTTATTCAGTCTAAATGATTAGCTGTAGTTGCTACATCATTTTATTATCATGGCTCACTTGGTGGGTTTTTTAAAAGTGTATACTGCCTGGTTCTTTCCTTTTATCTAGGGATAAAAACTGTAGCACTAGAGGGCAGTGTGATAGCTGGTATGACATTAGGGAATTGAGGATGAGCCTCTGCTGTCCTCTAGTGGTGGTGACACATATGTGATCACATCTCATACTGTATTCTAAAGTGAAGACCATGTGTGAGATGAGAGAATGTCATGTATGTGGACATAATGCATGTTGCTGTTAACCAATGTCTTGCCTTCATTATGACGTGGTGCTGCTGCTTTAGTTTTGGATCTCGGTGTGTTTGTTGAAACTGTCTGCTTTAATGAGGAAGTAAACTAGTATGTTTGAATCATTTGAGAACTGATGACTTTTCTAAGCTAACAACTGCTCTGTTACCCTAAAGCTGAGTTACATGACTAGATTTTGTTGAGTGTATCTGGTACAATCACATGTAATTACATATAATGTAGAACATGTACTATATACTATACTGTATATATTTGATATTAATTTATTGTAATAGTTCTAACCTTTTGTATTATTTGTACACTTTCTCCCTATAACACTTTCTCTCAGTGTTCATATTTCTATTGTTATGATCCAGTTCTACTGATTTTCTTCTGCCAGTGTTTCTGATAGCCTGTTGTTAGAAATGTGCTTTTTGTTTAGGGACAGCTGCTACCTTACCTGTGCCATGTCAATGTGTAACACTGTACAGCTGTTGAGCTTTACCATTGGCCCTGCTGTCTGTCAACATTAAAGGTAATACACTACATTTTTCATGCAACCCAAATGCAAAGGCTGCTGTTTTTTTACTCTTTATTATTAGGCCATATTGTTATTCAGGGCACAAGCTTGTTGTCTGCCTTTTTAAAGGCTTTTGCAGAACCAGGCCCATTACGCAGGAATATTTTCTTGTCCATTGCACATCAATGTAAGGTTGATGAGGTTGTTGATCAGTACTTACAGTAGGAATGAGTGATTCCTCGGTCTGGTGCGGATGTACCCAGCTTGACAAAATGTCACAATTTCTTTGTAACACTTTTACCTCATCTGGCAAGTCACTCTTGCCGATGGAAAATCTTGCATTGTTACTACTATTATTATTAATCGTCATCATTATCATGATGATAAAAACAGTTTGGAAAAGCAGAATTGGATTGATTTTGATTGTGGGTTGAAAAAGTATTCATACCCCTTGACCAGTTCCACTTTTCGTGACATTACAAGCACAAACTTAAATGTATTTTATTGGGATTTTATGTGATAGACCAACACAAAGTAGAGTAGAATTGTGAAGTGGAAGGAAAAGTGTGGCGTGCATATGTATTCAGCCCCCCTGAGTCAATACTTTGTCGAACCACCTTTCGCTGCAATTACAGCTGCAAGTCTTTTGGGGTATGTCTCTACCAGCTTTGCACATCCAGAGACTGCAATTGTTGCCCATTCTTCTTTGCACAATAGCTCCAGTTCAGTCAGATTGGATGGAGACTGTCTGTGAACCGCACTTTGCGGAAGTCTTGCCACAAATTCTCAATAGGATTTAGGTCTGGACTTTAACTGGGCCATTCTACCACATGAATATGCTTTGATATGCCTATGCGTGCGTATGTATTCAGCCCCCTTTACTCTGATACCCCTAAATAAAATCCAGTGCAACCAACGTCCTTCAGAAGTCACCTAATTAGTAAATAGAGTCTATAGAGACATATCTAAAACATCTCACGGAGCACTGTTCAATCCATCGTCGTCATCTTTGCCACAAGCCATGTAGGGGACACAGTAAACATGTGGAAGAAGGTGCTCTGGTCAGATGAGACCAAAATTGACCTTTTTGTCCTACATGCAAAACGCTATGTGTGACGGAAACCTAACACTGCGTATCAACCTGAACACACCATCAATTGTAGTCTGTAGATGTGAAAAGCTGGCATAACCCAAAAGACTTGCAGCTGTAATTGCAGCGAAAGGTACAAATGGTATGAATACTTTTGCAATGCACTGTACATAAAAACATCCTTAGACAGCAGAGGTTAGTTCATAAAAAGCATAGACTAACACTTATTTACAATATGGACCTGAGTGTGTGGAGAAACAGTGAAGGTGAAGCCAGAGGAAAACGTGAGGAGAAACTGAGATTGCTGTAGTAGTAATGCGAGTTCTGTTACAAATACATAGAAGTCCTGAACAGCAAGTGTTAGGGTGGAAACGAATCATGGTTCTTAGCAGCATCAAGGTTGCAGCTCTTGCATTTTATGACTTGATATGATTGCACAGGGCTGGACTGGAACAAAAAAAATGGCCCTGGCATTTTGGCCCAAACCGGCCCACCACAATCTCTCTCACATCACCTACCTTCACGCTCCCCTGATAATGTATATTAAAAACCAACAGTGCCACTCCCTAAACACACAAGAGCTGTATAATGAGTATAAAAGTTTTTTGTTTTTTTTAAATCAAAGTAATATATCAGTAAGATGCTTAAAATTATAATGATCAATCATCAGTCTTTTGGTACATTAATGTTATTAGAGCTAAATTTGTATGGATCTCTCTTGTATATACATGCAGTCATTTCCCTGCTGCTTTTATTGTCAGTTGTACAAAACTGTAATCCTGGTTTATCAGAATTACAACCCTGATGAAACACTGATATACTGTATATCTTTCATTTTTCACCTGTGACTTAAAATGTAAATGACCAAAGTGTGAATATTTCACTATAAATGTAATTAAAAACAGAATTGTGAAGGCTGCCAAATTGTAACTTTTAGTTTACGTTTATTGTAATTAAATTTTTTTTATTTAAATAAACAAAATTACATCATCAATGCAGTAAGAAAATAATGACACATTAGATTCATCTTAAATATTATAGAAATATTACTGTTACAGTGCTATCGATATAAGATAAAGTCTTTCGTGTGAAACCCCGCATTTGAGTATTCTGTATCATAAACACATGTCTGGCACTTATAACAAACAAAACTGCTTGAAAATCGGTTGAATATTCAACGAGTTATGATGATTTGAATCGTGGAAATACCTCCTGCCTCCAAACACTCATGTGCATTAAGAGGCGTAGTACCAACATGGAGGCCGCAGTGACGCATCACTCCAATAAACAGCAGCTGCCAATGAGGGAGCTATAGAGACAGAGATGCTACAAACACTACATTTGTCAAAGGAATGTTTTAGCACTCTGCGTCTACCAGAGAGGACAAACTCAATATTGTTATTGTTAGTTACTGTAGTTAGCTAAGACACACAAACATAATACTGCATAGCTTTTTGATTCAGCCACATTCCACTACACACATTTATTTAGCCTAAAATGGACATTTGGACTGACATTTGACTGACCTGTGGCTAAATACTGCACACGTAGACACACTGAGAGTCAGGATCCCACAGTGTTCCCCTTCTTCCTGCTGATGCCTCACATCTGGATCTACTTTTGTCTTCTTAAAAGCTCAGTTTGTCGGTTCGGCAACTTATAAGCACTTAGTTCTGGGTTCATTACCCTGTTGGTAGTGTGTCCTGCCCCACAGCAGCATTTAGGCCTGTTTCTGTTGTTTGCTAGCAGGCCGAAATGACAACGAGGCACCTTCACGCAATACAAAGTCAATGGAGAGCGATGAATTGTTTTCCCCTCCGGTGCGGGCGGGAATTAAATGCACTCTGAACTAGGGTTTTAAAGATGTGATTGGGCCAGCCCAGAGTCACCGACACTGTCAATTAAGAACTATACGAATGGGCCGATCATCTGCCTGTTTCATGATGGGCCGGTCGGAGAAAAAAAATAAATAAGGGCCAGTTGAGTCGGCCCATCTGGCATTTGCCAGACGGCCAGTCCAGCCCTGTGATTGCAGAAGGTCAAGAGATCCTTCATTTTAAGAAGATGCAGTTTCCCCCTCTTTCAAAACCTGAGCAGCTGCCCTTCACTCCTTAGCAGTTGACCACACTATATCTGTTCAGAATTAGAAGAGCGGTTGTGATATTCCACTGACAGGGCAGCAGGCATCTAAAGCACTTACTGCATGGAGACATGTCAATTCCAAAATATATTCTGTACATTATAAGGTGCACAGTTGTGCTCAGTGCTGTTTAGTCTCTGTGTCTGGCTTCAAAGATTAATGGACGTCTGAGTGGAGTTGTGGTGCACTTGTCAACTCCAGGACTTCAAGGAGACAGAAGCGTTTCAATCTTCACTGGTCCATGAAGAAATCTGCATATTAAGTGACCCTGAGAGGGCCTGACCCCCACCATTGAAAGACATGTGAGTGTTGCTGGGAGCAACAAATCCCAAAAATTAGATGGGGAATTGCCAAATGCCGTGTCTTGAGCCGGGATTTTGTGCAGGGGTGCTCTGATGATGCGTGCACACAATCATGAAATAGATTTTAAATGTCTGATTTTGATTTCTAAATGTCAGAGAGCTATTCTTGGCCAAAATATCATACAGGTTAAATAATGTCAATGCAAGACTGATCTGATGGGAAAACCCACTTTTGGGGTGAATTTTGGCAATAATCTGTTTAGCAACAAAGTGATATTTTAGAATACTGAACCCAATTTCCCATTCTTACGGTTTTAAACCCCCATTTGAATATTTGAGTAGGCATAGTTATTATGAATCTATATGTTCTGTGGGAAAAAAAACACTTTTTGAATAAACTTACAACTCGTAGACATGCACTCTGTGACAACGGAGCAAACGTTAAAAAGGTTGGGAACCACTGGTCATTATGAACACGTGACTGGGCACAATTCAATAATTGTCCATTCATTCAATATCATAAATAAATAAATAGGGAATTCAAATTTAAATGCCATCTGAATCATTACACTATTTCTTATTATTATTATTCAAAGTCAGAGTAGGGGGATTCAGATTCTTTTACCAACCTTCACTGACCACACACAGAAGTCATCCCAGGTTAACGCTAGTCAAGTAATTGTTTCAGCAAATACCTTTGTGCTCTAATTCAAGTAGTTATTTTGATGACTGCTTCTACCTGAGTGGGCCTACGTGTTTTTGCGTTGAAGCAGTACTGGGCTTGAGTACAGTTTTTGGGCTACTCTGCTTCTGCCAGTAAAGCCCATCCTGATTCATACGCGGCTGTAACAAAAATTCCGACAGTCGTGAAGGCAGCATGGATGATGCTGATGCTGCTGCTGCCTCGGATCCATGTTACCTTGTTAGCAGGTTGCAAAAGCTAACCGAATACAGGCGGTGCAGTGCGGCTACGAGGAGATGTCCCGCCCTTTTTAACGCAAGCTGAGGACTCCTGTCGTTTTTATAACCGGCTCTCCGCAAGCGGGACTAACTGCCGAACTTTGGGCGAAATGACGACGCGGTCGGAGAGAGAAAAAGCCCAGAAACTGAATGAGCAGCATCAGGCCATCCTCTCCAAACTGCTGAGAGAGGACGACAACAAGTACTGTGCCGACTGCGAGGCGAAAGGTGAGCCCGGCTGTCTGTCTGCGCTGTAACCCCCCCGCGTTTACAGGAAATGTGTTCGCGAAGAGGTTTTAAATGATGTGGGAACTCGGCAGCTGGCGGCGCGCTAAAGCTAGCACCATGTTGTAGCATTACTCCCGATGGGAGTCACTCGCGTGTAGCCCCGTTTGCGTAATACAGAAGTGCGTTATTCCGATTCAGAGGAGTGTTTTTTTTATTTTTAAATCGGGCTGACATACTCACACGCATATATGTACGTATGTTGTGCAACGCAAACACGGTTAACGCTGTTGCTTTTGCGTGTCCCGTCAGAATTACGGCAAAATGAACGATATTTTGAGAGCGACGAGTGTCCAAGTGACCGCAAGAAAAGTGCAACTTCCGTTTAGCACGTCCAAAGTAAAATCCTTGCACTCTGAATCCGCTACAATATATATACAGGATATATGCTGAGCACTGTTGGGATTAGCATTTATCGTTGAGAATGGGAGGCTGAGGGTGTTGTTTTATTAATGAGGTTTTAATAATGTACTTTCTTTCCCAATCCATGTATACAATTCCTGCGTTTGAAAGGTTTGCCCTCGAAATACACGCTTGGTGCTTTTATCTTGAAGTCGGATGGGCAGTAGTTCCGGTTACGTGTTGTATAAACGTGTGTTGCGTGGCTGCGTCTAACTTGCCCGGCGGTATCGATGTCGTGTCCTTGGCTGGTTTATTTATGAGCGGAAAACGCGGCGTGTCCTGTTGTTAGAGGTGTAGTTTCCTCGCTGAGGGAAAGACACTGTGGGTTTGTTTGCAGCTGCAGGCAGACTTGGAAGATGGATGAAACCTCCTCGATCTGGAACCCATCCAGCAACACCAGGCAGCGGGTGTACTCCACTAAGACGCGTAACCTTTAAAATGTGCACGCCTTTACCTAGTGGTGAGCGGTATCGGCGCAAAAAAAACAACATTGTAATAATGTCATTATGAAGTGTCACATGATCGTGTCTGTTGCCTAAACGTCTTAACTAAGTTCATTGTTTGCCGGTAAGTATGGAAGCCTGAAATTCCCAGACTTTTTTGAGTGGAGTTTGAACGTATCGGGGGGCGACCTATGACTGAGATTAAATGCCTTTTGCGTCATCACCATGCCGACGCTGTCAGCTGACTGTTGGAATCTGTAGTACCAGACCCTTCTGCTGCTCCTGCTGCATCTTTTTGTCAGTGTCTTGGTCATTTGTAGTTGTACTCAGCTTTTTATGCCTGGTGTTGTAAACGGAAGGTAAATGCACCTGAGCCTAAATTAGCCACAGTTTTGCAGAAATGGAGCCCGGCAACCCTTTCCGTCCAAAAGTCATCTTGCTATATAAATGCATCATATTTACAGTCTTCGTAAATAATCTCCTAGTTTAAATAAGATCTCAGCTCAAACCTGCCTCAGCGGATTGAGTTTTTTCATCTTTTTTGGAGAACTTCTCAGTTGAGTTTAATTCTTGACCTTGGAAACGGCAGTTTGACAACAATAATTCTCGCACCAGCTTGCCTACCGGGCTAACGGATCCACCGAGGACGCCATAGCCATAGATCTCCATTCGGCACCGAGTCACTTGGAACACCAGGGGAGCTACGTCAGGATGCTCTTCGTTGACTTTAGTTCAGCCTTCAATACAATAATCCCGGACATTCTGATCTCTAAGCTATCCAACTTGGGTCTTACACCTCCCACCTGTGCCTGGATACAGGACTTTCTGGTCAACCGACCACAGCATGTGAAACTGGGCCCACACCCCTCTCTCCACCGGCTCTCCGCAGGGCTGTGTGCTGAGCCCACTATTTTACTCCCTCTACACGTTGGACTGCAGTCCCGCCCACCCAGAGAACGCCATTGTCAAATTCGCAGATGACACGACGGTGGTGGGGATAATTTCAGGTGGAAATGAGACGGCCTACATAAATGAGATCCTGAAACTTGGTGAGTGATGTTCAGTGAACAACCTTGCACTGAACATCACAAAAACCAAGGATCATCCTGGACTTTAGGCAGAACAGTGCCGACCCCATCCCCTTGTACATCAGCGGCGAATGTGTAGAGAGGGTCCAGTCCTTCAAGTTCCTCGGCGTCCACATCACTGCAGACCTCTCCTGGCCTGTGAACACCACAGCACTGGTCAAGAACGCCCAGCAGCGGTTACACTTCCTGAGGGTGCTCAGGAAGGAACATCTTAACACACAGCTGCTGGTGACCTTCTATTGTTCCTCAATTGAGAGCCTGCTGACCTACGCTGTCACGGTGTGGTACTCCAGCTGCACTGAGGCAGACAGGAAGAGGATGCAGAGGGTGGTAAAAACAGCACAGAAGATCATCGGCTGCA
>JAVQJF010110463.1:0-13286 GCA_036023855.1 Gadopsis marmoratus | reverse complement strand
CTGGGCAAGACACTGAACCCCAAGTTGCCCCTGGTGGAGGCCAGCATGGCAACTGTGTCCCCATCGGTGTGTGAATGGGTGAATTAGACTACTGTTCTAACTTAGATTACTGTTACAGCTTTGGGAACCGGTTCGGTTGAAAAGCGCTATATAAGAAAGAGTCCATTTACCATTCAGTCTAACTATACAGTCTCCAGTTTATAATCAGTTCAGTAAAAAACGGTTCCGTTTCCCTCAGGATTACTTTGCTTCCCAATGGAACGTTAAAGATCGCCAATGTAACCAGATGGGATGCAGCCAGCTACACGTGCATCGCTAAGAATCAGTTTGGGACAGCAAGCACAACTGGGAGGCTTCTTATCACTGGTGAGTCCTGCTCTTCTCCATCAACAGCTCACCCTTAATCGACCATTCGCTTGTTAAGCCTTCCACTGCATGTATGCAAGTTTACAATGACAGCAATGGCAGATTTGACTCTCAAGATTCATGGTGACTTTCATATGAACAGTGGGTTCTCGATTTCATACAGAAGAAGATAACAGCAGCTTCTCATTTCAAACTTCAGCTATATGTGATATGTGATATCATGCTAATTTACAGGTCTAGGTAAAAAGTTAGCATCTACAGCAGTTAACGTACAGATGACTTGGAAGTAAAGGAGCAGTTCTTGTAATGCAAGGTCAAGCCTGTCAGTACTACTAGTACTAAAGTACATTATCATAAAAAAAGATAGGATGCTTTACAATACAAATATTAGAAATGCCCTTTATTGTTAGCATTTAAAAAAAATATGCTTAAGAAAAGGACTTGAAGATGATGATAAGTTGATGAGTTTTCTTACAATACCCTGAACTCTAATATAGAGATTTGTCAGCCCTGAACAGGCCTTTTTTCTCTCTTGGCCTTGGAAGTAATGCTACATTGGTACTGTAGGTAACACACTAGTTAGCCAGCCATGTCAATGTTTGGAGCTTGAGTTAGTGTGGATAACCAAACACACTGTTGTAATCCATTCTATTCCTTACACTTTTGCTCTTGCATTTTTGGTTTTGTGATATGTGATATAATGTGATCAAAGTGATACCACCCTCTGAACTCTTTAGATGACAAGTTTTGCTCTTTCTTCAGACCCATGTACACAATTTTAGGATGGGAAGGAATGTAAAGCTTTAACAGGCTCACTGTGCCTAGTTATGTATGCAAAGTTATGATTGTAAAATTGCTTATCGAGGGGGGGTTAGCAAATAGTCAATTTCCTTCAGTTCTTCCAAAATATAGATTAACCTTTTCTATATCAAGTTTATAGCTTGAGAATAAACTAATTACTATTTTTTAGATTAAATTATATTGCATGTGTAATGTTAACAACCAAGGTTTTGATTTAATTTTTTCATATTATGGCTTGTTGCTTACTTAAACACTATTTTGTGTATACCAAACATTGTTTTTGATTTAGTTAAAGGTCATTATTTTATGAGTACAGTGACATAACACGTACATGTAGTCCTCGAGATAAATCTGTTGTGTGTGTGTGTGACTTATTTTTCTCATTACTGTCTATTCTTCTCATACCCTCACAGCTGAACCATTTAATGTCATGGAATTTAATTACTCTGACCTTTCCTCAACCTACTCTGAGGCCTCCAATCCACCACAGTCACCAGTGGGAATGTGCTCCTATCTCTGTAATCCTGTTTCAAACATTTTCTTCCAAATTGATTCTGTAACATTAAGTGCAAACCTGAGATGTCATTAAATGTTGCTAATGGACAGGCTTGGAATTTAAGTGCTTATTAAAATCAGAAAAAGCACACATCCATGGGTAATTTAATGAGGGCGACTTGATTTAGCCATGAATGGAAGTTAGACTGCAGTTGCAGGGGTCACAATGGTGTTAAAGGTTCCCGTGGTAGAGATATTAACATGCTACACTGTCGTCTGTTGTCTGGCCAGAGCCCACCAGAATCACCATGAGGCCTACTAACATGGAGATTATTGTTGGCGAGAGCATCGTGTTACCCTGCCAGATTGCTTGTGATCCAGCTCTGGATGTCTCTTTCTCGTGGGCATTCAACGGCCAGCTCATTGACTTCCAGCGAGACAGCGATCATTTCGAAAGAGTGGGTGGGGTGAGTCATCTCAAGCATTAAACTCAGCTACATTCTGGCTATTCTAGGATTAATTGGGACATACTAGGTGATGTGCAAAGGTATGCTCCACTGCCCTACTGAGGGCCTTTTAGACACCAATAATACCCAAGCAGAGAAATCTATGCCAAGTCAATTTGAAGGTTTCCCAGTGGTCAGTAGCGGATGGAATATCAAAAAGATAGAGGTATCTGTTAAGAATCAGTTACATTCTTTCATTCATATGCAGTTAAAGCCTCAATGAACAGCACTATCAGGACAGCAATCGGGATCCTTACCTTTTGAATTGGCTGTGTGAGCTGCCATGTGTTACACTTCTAAAGATATATTGGTGAAATGCCATTTCAGTCATACAAAGGGTCTTCATTAATAAAGTCTTTATACTTTTCATCCCTTCAACTTCTAATTCCCTTACCTCAAGGGAGAACATTTTCTTATCTTCTCCCTCTGCCATAATTGAATTTGCATACCTATTTAGGAATTTTGAGCCCCAAAATAATTAAGTAATGAGCTGGCTGGCATTCACCAAGGGCAGGTCTGGCACAAGTAGATTTTCATTTGAAATCCTTATGCTCTGAAATAATAAAATGTGATGACTCTTTGTTAAATATTTGTTCCATTTGATGAAGGGAAATGTCAATTGTTCAGAGATTGTCAGTATGAAATAACTTTATAAACCTTTTTTGCTTTTTATAGTTCCATTTATCATTCAAGGTCAGCAGTCTGATCACTGCCATTCACATGTTGAAGGTTGACATCATATCTGAATGCCCTCACAGTGTTGTGGACATTCCAAATTCATATCCTCATGAATGCAAATGGCAATTACTAATGACATTGAACTGTGCATAGGCATAATGAGTTATAGTTTTCACAGAATTGGTTTCCCCTGTCCAGAGAGATTACTAGCCCCTGCTCAACAGCTTCTGATGAATTAATTAACATAATTAAAGCAAATCTGCCTCATCACTTCCTTCCTGCCAAGGCAGGATGCCTTGCTCTCAATTGCGAGCTCTCAGGTTGGCCAGGTGGCGGCTGACATTGGAGAGAGAATTAGACATGGCAGAGCTGCATGTAAAAACTGTCAGGTGAAAGAAAGGGAGATGAAGGGAAGGGAAGGGGAAAAGAGAGCAGGAGAGGTAGTCTCTTTAGCTCATGGTCACATAGAACTGCCACTTGGGTTGACTCTGATTTGTCAGGTGCTTCAGAGAGGTGGGGAGGCACGGGAGTTCTTGTCCAGTTGCTGCCGAGTGGAGCTATGATTGGTAGCCTCTGGGTGTGATGAAATCTGCTATGACTGCAGCAAGTTTTGCCTGGCTCGCCCCTCAGGAGACTCGCTTCTAAAGCAACACAGTACTTTTCACAGGCTGACATGCTTTGCGACAAGCCACTTCAACAGATGACTTTCATGCACAGTCAAAATGAGAACAGAAAAACAGTGTCTGAATAAATTTGTTAATACAACATTGTACATTTCTTTTTACTTTGCCATGCATATGATATTTTACAGATAAGGCTGGTTTTATTCTATATATTTGTTACTGTCAACAAATCCGACTAGAAGACCAAAACCAACAATTACTCGATCCTTCTAAAAGCTTGTGATAACAGCGATCTTAAAGGTTCATTGCATATCACACTATGCAAGATGGGTCTAATAATATCTTGTTTGAAATCTGCGTCAGACTGTACACTACCAATTCTTAGACATGCCAGATCGTGCGATAAATGTCTGGTCATGTTATGTCACGTTATGATGTCTCAGGGTTTGAAAATGCAGCCAAGCTTTTGCTATAGCACGGCTATGCATATACTTTGTTAAAAAATTATGCTTAATGTATACGCCAATGTGTTATTGACTTATTGATGTGTCCATGGTCACTTTTAATGCTGCATTCTGATCAGTTGGTTTGTAGATGTGGGTTGTACTAGCAATTACATTGTGAGAGAGACCGTGCTAATTTTCCACAAATGTCTTTGATTGCCAAAACTCAAAATTAGCTATAAGTGGACGTGTCTCTTTTTGCGACCACCATTATGGATTGACAACCAAAGCTTTTGCCATGTACAGTGGCCAGAAAAAGTAAGTGAACCCTTTGGAATTTCCTGGTTCTCTGCATTAATTGCTCATAAAATGTGATCTGATCTTCATCTAAGTCACAAGTATAGACAAACACAATGTGCTTGTGCTAATAACACACAAACAATTACAATCTTTCATGTCTTTGTTGAATACGCCCATGAAACATTCTCAGTGCAGGTGGAAAAAGTAAGAAAACCCTTGGATTTAATAACTAATTGAACCTCCTTTGGCAGCAATAACCTCAAACAAGTGCTTCCGGTAGCTCCAGATCAGACCTGCACAACGTTCAGGAGGATTTTTGGACCATTCTTCCTTACTGAACTGCTTCAGCTCAGCCATATTTTTAGGATGTCTGGCATGAACAGCTCTCTTGAGGTCATTCCAGAGCATCTCTATTGGGTTAAGGTCTGGGCTCTGACTGGGCCACTCCAAAAGGTGGATTTTCTCTTTTTGAAGCCATTCTGTAGTAGATTTACTTTGATGTACAGTGTCATTGTCGTGCTGCATCACGCAACTTCTACTGAGCTTCAGCTGTTGGACAGCCACTCTGACATTACCCTGTAGGACGTTTTCATGCTGGTATGCAATGCTCTTTTACGCCGTACGTAGTGCTGCGTGGTCTTCTCGAACAATTCAACCTTAGAGTAGCCACACTAAATCGCATCCATTTGTAGACAATTTGTCAAATTGTGGACTGATATATAAACTCTTGGAGATTACTTTGTAACCCTTTCCAGCTTTATGTAAATCAACAATTCTCAATCAACAAATCAACAATCAGTCTTCTGAGATGTCTTTTTTGCGAGGCATGGCTCACATCAGCAGATGCTAATTGTGAAAAGTAAACTCAAAATGTTTGAGTGCTTTTTATAAGTCAAAGTAACTCAAACGACACCTCCAATCATGTTTCACTGATTGGACTCCAGGTTTGGTAACTCCTGACTCCAATTAGCTTTTGTTGATGTGTAGGGGTTCACATATTTTTCCAACCTACACTGTAGATGTTTGAATGATGTATTCAATATGGACAAGAAGAATACAATAATTTGTGTGCTGTTAGTTAAAATAGATTGTGTTTGTTCACTATTGTAACTCAGATGAAGGTCAGACCAGATTTTAAGACAAATTTATAGATAAATGCAGGTAATTCCAGAGGGTTCACTTACTTTGTCTTGCCACTGTTTCTTTCACAATTCTCAACCTTTGTCTGGAACAGCCAAACATTCTATTGTGAAAGAGCTATAACAAGTCTTTGTATCCAAAGCCTTATATAGCTTATTCTTCTGTGCAGTAAAGTTCTATTGTTGTCCAAAAACTATTACAAAAGTATCAATTAGTCACATTGTTGCACTGCATGACCTGAGCCAATCCCACATACACTGTCCTGAAACTAGAGTTGACACAAGGACAGCAAAAAATGTCCCAACAAGTGAACTGTTTATTCCTGTTTTAGTAACGTTTGCTAAAAACTACAGTCCCCAACTGTTATAAGACATTATTTAGCCTTTTAAAACATTTAAGCCATAAATGTTATTTGTTTTCAAAGTGCTCATTTACGTCTTCAGTAGGAGCCGAGTACCACAGACAGGGTAGGGGGGGTTGTTAATTGAGAGACGGACAAGGCCATTGTTGGCTTTGGTCTTTTCATGGCATTTGTTGACAATAAAAAAAATATAGAGAGCACAAGCCTTATCGTTTAAAACACTTCCTTCATGCTGCCACTAATAATACAACTTTCCTTATACAGATGAGAAAGTTGATTCAAACTTTGTTGATGTTTTGTTGTGTTTCCTCATGGCCACCACATGCCTCCAGCTTATGTTAAATAATATTTGTTCTTTGCACTTGTAGTTATACTCATATCTTGCTGGAGCTTATGTAATTACAGTTACAATTACAGTTAGGATTGTCTTGCCAATTAACTAGACTATGTTTGTTTTGTGTGTTCTGTGTAGAGGTGGTAGTTGTTTGTAGGGTGTTGGTGGGGCCGGTCATTCAGGTAGTGCCTGAAGGGCAGCCTCTAGCATTATTTGTGTAGAGTAAATCTGCCATGTCTGTTGTTGGTGTTTGAAGAGATGCAAAAATCAGTAGCCTGGGGATGATGTGACTGTACAAAGCAGTATACATCCCAGAGCCAAAGCCTGAGTGATGAAATAACACTGCATATCTTACTTAGCTTTATTTTTTCAACAATCATATTCCCTTCTAGAGTATATCAGGTGATCTGATGATCCGTAACATCCAGCTGAACCATGGTGGGAAATATGTCTGCGTTATTGACACTGATGTGGAGAGCCTGTCCACCTCTGCCATCTTGGTTGTCAAAGGTAAGAGAACCAATTCATTTCAAGAGCTTGTTTTTGTATGCTAGTGTATGAATACCCTAGTACTGTAAAAGGAAGTGGCATTGAAGCAGCTTTAGAAGTACTCAAGTAGAAAGAAGTTTGACTGGGAAAGATGTGAGAAATCCCTGAGGCTTCCTGTAAATATAGGGAAATATACAGTGCCGCAAAGCAAAAATGGATGCTACCTCAGTCAGAGTTATGTCACCATCTGTTTATATATAATATATGTATATATATCTTGCTTGAATTTCAAAGTGGCACACACATTCACACTAGCATGTTTTACTTCATGCCCAGCTGAGGTAGCTTCTTTGATATGTGCTTGGTGTATCTGGCTCACTGTGCAGGCTTATCTCTGGTGATTTTCATTGGTATTCATGCCCTTAACAAACTGTAATAGCTGTCCCAGGTGCTTTGAGAAAGCAATGTTTTTCACAGAAAATGACTCATTTACATTTGGCTCATTTACACATTTGCAAAATATCATGGAAAGCATTTGAATAATTGAGCAGCAGAGCAAACAGCAGCAACATGGTAAAGCCAGGGCGTGTAACAATCACAAACACTTTTCTCTTTCTCTCTCTGTATTAACTTTCCTTTTATTCTTCTCAGTAGTGTCTGCAGCCATGCAGCCCCTCTTTCTTTTTCTCATGAATGATCCCATCTAGTGTCTTTTTCTGCTGCTGGTGATCCCATTTTCAGTAATCACTTCGTGGCCCTGCACAACACACAGTGAATGAAAAGTCCCTACATGCACACACCAAGGACGTAGCCCTTAATTAAAGGGAGCGTGATGGCCTTGATATGGAAGAAGGTGCGGAAATCTGATGAGGGGAGGCTCTTTGAAATGGGCGATCATAGTTCACCCTTCTCATTGTCTGATTGACAAAGGCCCGCCAGGTCCTCCGGACAAGGTAGCAGTGGAGGAGATCACAGACAGCACGGCCCAGCTTTCCTGGACTCCTGGAAGGGATAACGGCAGCCCCATAACCGGCTACGTCATCCAGGCCCGAACTCCTTTTACTGTGGGCTGGCAGGCTGTTGACACAGGTACAATTAAACACTCCTCCTGTTACCTTGCAATAATTATCTGTCTTCTTATTTGGGTTTGTATTTATTTATGGTTCCGTTTTAGTACAGTTGTGCAGCAGCCTGACTCTCTAAAGAACTAATTTCCACTTTGCAGTGCCGGAGGTGGTTAATGGCAACATGCTGACAGCTACAGTCGTGGGTCTGAACGCCTGGGTGGAGTACGAGTTCAGGGTGGTGGCCCGCAACACTGTAGGCCTGGGAGAGCCCAGCCCAGCCTCGGCCACGACCAGGACAGAGGATGCCAGTATGTGAAACTCAACACTTCACTGGACACACACTTACGCATACACAATAGTGTTGAAGGTTTCGCTGTGATTTTATTACTTGCAAGGAGTATTTCACGCTCTTCCCAGGATTTCTCGCCATAAATTAAATGATATTTTAACCACAGTACTGCTGGGTTAATTACTTATAAAAAGGATGTTAAATAAAAATGTGTTATTAATTCTAATCGTTATTTTACATGGTAGTAGACCAATAATTCGTTTGCACTATTTTTGAGGTGGAAAAAACACACTGTGTCTGATCGTCTGCTGAACAAATTTAAATATCCCAACAGCTCTGGTGGAGCTTAGGACTCATCCTGAGGATGGCCTCTATGTTACAAATGATTTTACTCGATACATTCGGAATTTGAGTGTAATAGCTTCTGGAGTCTGGAGTTTAGAAAAACACGGAAGGTAAATTAACGTTAGATATTGACCGTACATTGTCAGGAGACTTAAATAATTAACAAAAAATAATACTTATTGCTTTCCTCATAATGTCTGTCCACCATTCTCTGTGCTGCGATGTGGACTAACACCTGACGTTGAGAAGCTGATTTGTCACATTTTCTTATGAAAAAACATGAGACCTGGCAGCATGATTCAAAATAATATTTAAGAGTTATATTACCATCCTAATGGCATTTCAAGGTCAGTATATAGCTACGATAATGAGTGTTAAGGCTAGTGAGTGATAAGGCATCTCTCTGTCACTGTGTAGTCTTCAATTAATAAATACACAGCGACACACATGCTAACAATCCAGGTTGCCGGAGGCATTTATCCCAGGTAACTGGAAAAATGCTTGGCGAGAATTCCTAGGACGTGGAACATTCAACCCTAATAGATAACCATTCATATATACATAAATGCTGCAACAACCGATTGCTGATATGACCCATTAAATGTGATGCTCAACTTACTAAAGGATACTAGAAGGATGTGCACGAGTGCTCCTCCACCTACACTATCAGCTTTTCCATCACACTGCACTGCACAAACAGCTGAGTGGGAATAGAAATGGAGTGGGTTGAGTCGAATGTCATTTGCAAAATACTACAGATCTTGGCTCGGTGTTTATGTACGGTGACATTTGGGCAATATCAGTAATTTTCTATTCTATGAAATGTTTGTGTTTGCACAGAGTGAGGGATTTGTGGGGTGTAAAATGGGAGACAGTATCAGCAGCAGGCAGTCTTGTCATGAGGCTACAAGTATAGTTGAGGCTTGTCGTTGAGCTTTGTAAACTGTGTTCTAATTGCTCCCCTCTGGGCTTTACCTCTCAGTTCCCGATACAGCTCCCACTGATGTCGGCGGTGGAGGCGGCACAAAGTCTGAATTAGTGATAACATGGGAGGTAAGTCATCTGTCACATTTTACTGTTCTCTCCATGGCCGAGTAATGGTTTTGCTTAATTGTGCAAAATTGAACGCAGCAATTTTATGACCCACATTAGAGCGAGACACCTCTCCTCCGGCTCAGCCTCCGAGTGCCATTTCTCTCTCCAAAAGCAGGGACAGAGAGCACTTCCTCTGAAGAGTTTTGCACTTTAGCCACAATTACATTGCCATGCAAGAGGAAAAGATAAGGCCAAAGGCGATTGTGAAGTGTCCTGGGCAGTAACGACAAAGAAAGGGGCTGTGTCTAATCACAGAAGCCCGTGTCGAGGTACAGCGGAGAGATGGGCCTGTCTGTTTCTTTGTCTGTATGCGTTTTAATATCACTATAGTTTTGTGTTTTGCTCCCAGCCTGTTCCCGAGGAACTGCAGAACGGAGAGGGCTTTGGATACATCATCGCCTTCAGGCCTGTGGGCACGGTCACATGGACCCGAGCAGTTATCTCCACACCCGGCGTGGCGCGTTATGTCTTCCGCAACGACACCATCCCACCCTTTTCGCCTTTTGATGTGAAAGTGGGGGCTTACAACAACCGAGGAGAGGGGCCCTTTAGCTCTATTGCCACCGTGTACTCCGCGGAGGAAGGTACGGCCTTCACGGCCCGGTAGTAAAGAGTGATGCTTAAGCTGTAAGCTGTCTCCTTACAACTATGACCTTGAACAGTAATGATGAGTTTGTTTTTTGTTTTTATGTTTTTCCAGTGCTGTTATTCCCCAACCTCTCAAGCTGGGAATGTCAACTTGATATTAGTTATTGTGGTGGTAGATTACAAGATATCCTAGCAGGCACTTACCACACTGTGCTGTCAGGGAGGTATTCTGTTAATTGAATTTGCTGGGCAGATAGTCTTCCCTTATGTCAGTCACAGATCCCATTAAAAGAGAGCGGGGGAAATAGCTTTTCAGTGAAATTACAGGTCTATTCTCCGCCTTTCATCTTATTGCCATTAGTGTGTGTGATGGTGTTGTGTGAGGCTCTGGGATTCTCACCAGCGCTCTATTTCTGAAGTCCCCAGTGTGGCTCCTAAGAGGGTTAGGACTAGAAGTGTGTCTGCAGTGCAAATTGAAGTGATCTGTGAGGCTCTCCCTGCTATCCCTGAAAGAGTGCTTGGATATGAGGTATGTTATATCGCTCTGCAAAATCATTCCTTTTTTTGTCTCAAATAACATGCTAATTGAGCTTTTCCCTGTGGCTTGTTTATCAGCTCATAACCATCCCTTCATTGTTTTTAAAATTTGTTGTTTTCTCTCTTTTGCTCTTTTTTTTTTTTACTTATAATATTCTACTAAAGATTTTGTTTTAAAACGTAATGATATCATGAAATTACCCCAACACTTTGGTGCACAATACGCAAACCCACGAGAGGAAAATAGAAATTCCTCATCCTTACAAGAATGCAAAGAGGGCATTGCCGGTTTTTTTCTCCCCCGGTGCAATATCTGTCACTGCTGGCCCACAGCACAAAGCTCTCCAGTTGCCATAGCAGTGGCCACATTGTCCTTTAAGAACAGAGCTCATTTCTCCTAATGTGAAGTGGTTTTAAGCTGCTGAATCTAAGTAGCCCACCAACAGTATGGATCTGGAGCTGTGGACTGCAATTGAGTTTAATGTAATCAACATTATTCCTGCTCAAAAGATTACATTACTGGGATCTGAATTCTGGTGTTTACGATACACAGCTTTAATTGATAACAAATTTGAAATACAATAATTTATGGTTGATGGAATAACATGAGTTTCCCCGAGGGCAGACTTCACATTTCAATTTAAGTATTTATTGACTTAACTCTTATGTCACTTAACACCAGACACACCAATATTGAAGATGACCCAAAGCAAGCAAGCAACTTCATCAGTTTGCTTTATCAAGTATCACTTCACCTACAGCCTTAATTTGGAGGCGATTAGCCTGAAGGAAAGCAAACACTGCATCATGTTTAGTAGAGGATCCTGCTTTGCTGTAGAAAGTAGTGATCTATTGAAATATTTGTAAGATTTATCCATAACCTCTTTACCTTTAATATCCAGTTTCCTCGGCCAAAAGTAAGACCCACTAATGCCCTGGTTATGTTGCAAGGACAGTTGAGAGGAATACATCCGTAATTGAGACTCCACTAGTGAAACATGTATTATTCATCATCGCTCCCTCCCTCCCCTTCTGATACAAACAGCATTTCAGATTTCATGATGAAATATGAATCAATAATGCAGTGAAATGCAGCACTAGACTCTGGCTGTTTGTGCCTATGATTGTGACTTATTTTTTTTTGCCCAACAGGTTGTGTACTGGGAAGATGACACCAAGCCCGACACTGTTGGCAAAGTGCGCATATCTGGAAACTACACACTGGTTAACATCACGGGACTGAAAGCGACCACAGTGTACTACCTCTCTGTGGCTGCTTTCAATACGGCTGGCCCCGGGCCACAGTCAGCACCCATCAACATCACCACAAAGAAATCCCGTGAGTCCCTCCTCGAGAGGCACTGAAATCGTATCCAAATGGTCGTCATTCATGAACTATGTCAGCCCCTCTTGGATGATGTCGTACTGTCCTCAACATGATAGGCATAGCATTTCTTCAGCTTTGTTAGTTGTTCTCATAAAATTCAATCTGACAAGAGAGCTTTCCATTTGGCTTGGGAAAAAAACTAAAAGAAAATATAAGAAAAATCAGTGGTGTCAGTGGAAAAATAGCTGCAGTGACAATTTAGGCATTAAAAATGGATGTGATTGCCAGGTGATATTAAGTGATGTTAAAGCGAAACTAGACAATTGCTGAGCAAGCTAGATCCTTGTATGTAGGGACTTCAGCCCACAGACATTCCACAGTATAAATGAAAAATAACCATAGCATCCTCATGTTTCATGACCCCAGGCCAAATCTCATTTTCATTTTTTGTGGCCAATTACGTAGTTAGTTACCAATTGTCCTACAATTTTATTTGGGGGAAAAAGTGAGAATTCAATGGTGGACCTGAAGAAAAAACATTTTCATAAATTAAAAGCACATTTTGTTTAAAATGTTGCAAAGTGAATAAAACACAATAGAAATACAGAAATGTACTGCAACAAAACCAATACTGAATACAGCAAATACAGAAAACGCATCCAAATGCAGAAATGCTCAACAAACAATTTGTTACAAAAGAACAGGAGCTTCTGGGGGAAATTAAAAAAGTCACAAATACACCCAGACTGAACTTTTTTGGGAAGAAATGTATGCCTTTTTTAGATAGTAAAAGTGGAGAGATGACAGGAAACGCTGGAGAGAGAGGTGCATCACTTTGCCTCGATTGTTTCTCAATGCTGCACACTATTGAGTGATAGGAGTGCCACAAAAAAGAGTAAATATGTAAAAGAATAAGACAATAAATGTGGAAATATCAAGATAAATAAATAAAAGAATAAATATATAAAAAGACAAATAAAATATAAATTATCCCTTAATTTTTTCCTTATTAACTTCCCTTTTGCTTTTGCTATTTCCACATTGCTTTTGCTTTTCCCTTATAGAGCCAAGCTGTCAATCAAATGGCTTTGGACAGGCCTTCATGCCCATTCTGAGTAATCAATTCATGCATACATGAATCCTGCTTTGGCAGGAGCTTTTTAGCACGGACAACAGGAAATAGATGTGACACAAGGGCTGGATGCTAACCGCTGTAAAAGGAGGGACAGCGGTTTGAATCGGGGAAGGAAAAAGGCATTGCTATCTAATGTGTTCGCCGGTGTTCATATATTGTCCATGACTTTTAAAACATTGCAATAGAAAAGCTTCATTTCAAAAATGTCATGTGTTTGTATGGTCACATAAAAACGACCCATGATGGAGTTGAACCTATAATGGCACAACGTGTCTTACCATTAGAATTGACGCCTTACGAAGGACGCCACTGAGATAGAGGAAATGGGGAGACTGGAGACGACATCCTGACATTCACGATAGTAAAC
>JAVQJF010110447.1:0-15259 GCA_036023855.1 Gadopsis marmoratus | reverse complement strand
AAAAAGAAATTATCTTTCACCCACACGTTTAGGCAAATATCAGGATGGCCATGGAGGCGAGGTGGTCCTGGGTGGCCATTAGGATGCAGCAAGCAGTGTTTCCATGCAGAAACCATCTTCACATGGAAAGGTCACCTCCCTCCTTTCACGGGTAAATACGCAGACGTATACAAATGCGGTTGCGTGCTGAAATGGCTCACCTTAAGAAGGCATTAGGCTCTCTTGCACTGAACTTTACATCCCTCTCTCCCATTATCTTAACCAATGGCATTTCAACATCTTCCAAAGTAGTGTAATGCTCCCAAACTACGTAAAGCCGTTAAGTCGGCATCTTAAAAAACCACGAGTGATTCTCAATTAGCTGAATTGAAAAAAAATGGAAATAGTTCAACTGGTTTATGGTAATTTGATTTTATGATTTCCATTGGTGTACATGTGTTCGTTCCACTATAATAACTAGATCATTTTACCTTTATAACATTATTTTGAACACATCAATTTGAAAACATCAAATGTTTATTCAAAGTGCACACAGTCTACTGAGCTGTCTGTTGTTGTCATTATGAAACAGCAGAGCAATGGGGTGATGCTGATTGAACAGCTCATCCTGTTCGACTTGAGATGTGACTCAGTGCTGTTCTGTGCGCTTTTCCCCCCCTTTGAGTTCTGCGTGCTTTAGGTTCACTATAAGGCCCTTAGCACCCAACCTGCCTACTGAGCCCTGCAAGCCTCGCCACTGTCAAGTCACATCTAGCCAAGAGACTAACCCATGCTGTCAGTGCCCCGCGTCCACTACCAACACACCTGAGCTGGGGCACGCCTTCTACTCCAGCCCCAGGCGTGTCTCTGTGTGTCTCGGTTATATTTTAGACAAGAATTTGGCTTCTCTTCCCATTCTGACGTATGTCGGTTTCTTTCGCTTTACTAGTTTTGTCCTATATTAAATGGCGGTAAGTTAAAGGTGAATAAAACGAACCTCATTCACATCCCGACATTAGTTCACGTCTTCAGTAGCATCTATTTTTATAATGCAACTCCTGGGTTATTTTTGTCAGCTTTTCCATTTGTTTTTCATACTTCTAGTACTACTTCTGAGGGACTTTTACCTTTACATTTTCATTCCTGTGCGTTTGTCATATACTTTCATCCATTGTCTGTCCCCCTCTTCCCCTTTTTTTTGCCATTCTTTCCATTTTTCCCTTTTGTTGTCTGCATTTGATCATCTCTTCCATTCCCAGGGGATGGCCGTCGTACCCCTGGCATCAGATCCCCGTGGATGCACAGAATCCCCACCAATGCTGCGCTAGCAGCTCTGCGGTTAGCTTCTCGCGCTGTGCCGAGCCTTGTTCCCGTGGCAGTCTCTCCCAAAGGGAATTCCCACCAGAGACAATGGGCAGCTTACCAGGGTAAACAACAGCCTCCTCCATACCAGGCTGCCACAAAGGCACAGACAGAGAAAAAGGAAGAAGTGCAAATATAGCACAATACTGCATGGTAGCTGAAAAACCAGCCACAATACACAAAGCCAAGTCATATGCATCCCTCTCAGTGCGTTAGACATTTAGAATCAATGGCAACACAATCACACTCACAATATGTAATTGTGGCTCCAGCTGCCTCTTTGATTTAGTCAAACAATTGCTTTAGTTTGCAGGGAAAATCTATAAGAACTAATTTTCAGTATCACCAATAGGAAGAAAAAAAAAGTCTCATCAAGAAAATGCAATGAATTATGGCACAGTTGGAACCAAAGTGCAGTGAAAAAAGTAAGCCTGTCTGATGTCACAATTATGTCAAAGCGTTTGTGAGAGGGGCTGATATAAAAGGATGGTTTGGTCTTGAAATTCATATCCACTTACTGCCAGAGCAGGCCTGTATACCTCTCCAAGTAATGGCTGTTTACAATATAAAAGAAGAGGAAAAATAGCCACTTTTCCCTACTCAGACATGAAATCCTCTTATGAAATTAGGCTGATAAAAGGGCCTTGTAACGTCGGCCATTTTTCCAACCTTGCCTGTGAGCATTATTAATGGCATCCTTGTGGCATGTCATTTTTCTACATCTCCAACGCGCTCCTAACAACAACAGCAGAGAACTGGGCCTGCTAGGCAGTTTGTCAGAACAACAGTGGAGTCACCATGCAGCCCTGTCAAGTTCCCCGAAGCAGGTACAACCTGGGAAGAGCCACAAAACACACTTTGCTGTGTTCATAAGAGCCAAGGGTTAATTTTTGTTGGTTCCTGGTTGCCTTCAGAGGAAGAAAAGTGGAAAAATGAAGCAGGGCTGAAACAAATAGTAGCGTCAGAGAGACGTGTGGCCTTCGCTTAAACAGAGCCATAAATCAGAGGACTGACAGAGAGGGAGGGAGAGAGACAGAGACAGAGGAAGAGAGAGGAAAAGAGGGAGATATACCAAAACCAAAAGTGAGACAACAGCATAACATTACCAACGATTAGCCCCACCATTCTACAGGATTAATTTCTCCTATGACCTGTATATACTTCTTTATACTGTATATTTTCATTCTTTTAATTCCTGTTCTTAATACAGTGAGCATGTCTCACTTCATCTTTTCCACTCTAGTGAGGTCAAATGTGATTGTAGTTTCGTCATTCATGTGGCCATGTTGACCCCCCATCTTTTTCCTTCATTTATTTCAATTTATACCTCCAGCATTATGTTTGAGAAGCTCAGATTTTTATTTTTATTTTTAACAGAGAAGCAAAAAAACTGCTGATGGTTAAATCACAGGACACACCTCATACATGTTATGCGTTATCAAAAACCCAAGCAAAACAATGCACGTGTGCTTAAATATGTTTCTGTAAAAATTATTATTATCTGCAAACACAAATGTGCACATGTTCATCCAGTATGTGTGTGGTCGCCTGGCTGTGCATTTCGGCATCTGCCTCACCACACAGGCAAGGATTAGCAAGCGTCTTTGGAGTTGCAAAACGAAAGGGGGTAAACATGCATGTGGATTACATACAGTATCATCTTGCAGTGATGCTTTTAATGAAGTCCTGTGTGTTTAAACCTGCATGTGTGAAAAGGTCCATGCAGCGTAAGGCTCTAGCATGCCAGGCCATAAGGCTTGCCAAAATCGCAAATAAAATTCTGGGTCTGTGCGTAAACCCAGGTAGGGGCAGAATCTAGGAGAAATCTTATGCGCGGCTGTGTGTGTTCCAGCTGCGACCCACCCTGTGTCACTCATTTTGTCCTGACTTGTGAGGGATTACCACAGTGTGTGCTTGTGCTGAGGTGGCAAAATAGAAATGGATAAGAGGAGGAGAGGAAGCCATATCAGGCTGAACGTGGCTGTGTTTTACATACAGGCCGAGTTTCCAGAAAACCTGTAGTCGTTTGATTGGATCCTGCTGGGGAAGACGTTAATACATGTCATCTATTGCTATTAGAGTGTATAGAAAGGAGTGAATGGAAAGATGGCGTATGGGTTTTCTAAATGTACCATAGAAGATCTGGTTTAGGTAAAGCTGGATAAATCAAATAGGATGGGCACATGTATTCCAAATGCGTGCTTTGAAAGTGAGCCTAATAGTGTGTTTTCAACAACAGAGTAACAGGAAAAAGGAGATTTGGTGTGTTTGTGCGATATAGCAAAGCATGCAATTGCCTCCTGGATTTCCACAGTTTAGGCACAAAGTATGTGCAAATTATTTCATTCACCTGACACTAAAGAACAGCGGTCGCTTGGCACTTTCAGAGAAAATTAAATTAAGCGCCCAGAAAATGTTAGAGAAAAAACTTGGGAGGATATAGAATGGATTTATGGCTTTAAATCTGATGGAGCTTGATACTAATACGGTATAAATCCTCGCCTTTCATTATAGCATTATATGAAATGCATTGGAATGGAGCGATGGATCCTATTTGACATTCCGTTACCAGAGTAGTTGTGCACAGCTTCACACTTAAGCCCTTTAAAGCTAATACATAAATGTAACATTACATATAGCAGCAGCGCTCAACAGCAGTTTTTTTTTTCCTCCTGACTGAATCAGCAAACACATGAGATGATTCTCCCAAATGGTTTAATTACTCAAACAGATTGAGGAGCGTAATGATGTTTTGCCTCTACAATGGCAACAATGCTGCTAATCGGCTCAGCTATTATTCCGACAATGAAAATGAATCATAAGATGCTTGTTCCTTTTTTACAATATGTTAATGTCGCACACTGTAATCGACTATGCTCATGGAACAATTTAGAGACAAGCGCTGTGCAGTGAATGTGTTCACAGAATTTTCATATGTGACACTAAGATCAAAGAAAGGATGACACCAAGAACTTTTCTTGCAGGGAGCTGGAGTGAGGATTGTATGCGTCTATCTTACTTGTAACAGACTCCACACACATAGACACAAACTGATCTACATAGTCTAAATTCTGTAGTACTAAGAAAATGAAAATATTGATTACAAGACTCCCTTCAGAAGAGAAATTTGTTTTGGCCAGCTTTCAGCAGACAATAAGACGTCACATACTCCAAGACAAACACAAAGTGGATTTTCAAATGTATCTGGAGAATGTGTCTTTTTGCCTGTTTGCCTAGGCTGCAGGTGGTGGGTGCTAGATGAGGTCCATTTTGTCCAGTGTCATTTGCTGTGGGGGGACGGCGCAGATACATTGTGCCCTATGGCGTGGCTGTGGCGGCAGCACGTATGGGCCCCATTGTGCTGCGATTATGTAGGATGAGCATGCCGCCTGCTAATCTGCCTGTGGGAGGGTGCATGCCTGTGAATTGTTGCACTTTGGGAGAGAAATAAAAGAAGGAAGAGAGAGATGAGGAGCACAGGAAGAAGAGGAAGAGGACTAGGAGGAGGAGGAGGAGTGAGAGACAGAGAGAGAGAGAGAGAGAGAGAGAGAGAGAGAGAAGCCCCCTTGGCTGTGATTATGAAATGGTCTGTCACAGATTAAGGCTACAGGGATGCAGGCAGAGATGAGCCAGAGCCTCCCACAGACACTCTGGCTAGTCAGGCTGCTTCATTGAGCTTACCTGAGGTTATACATGCCTCACATCTACCGATGGATGTAAGGCACACAAACACACACACACACACTGTGAGGGAAAAGAGGGAGGAGGGGAAGGAAAGAAAATGTGAGGGAGGGAGAGATTGAGAACGAGAGGAGAAAGCGTGAAAACAAACATGCTCCAAATAGGCTTGCAATTGAAAGAGAAGGGAAGAAAGAGGAAGAGAGGGAGAGAGAACTGTGCCCAAGGAAAAACACAAGAAAATAAAAGGGAAAAGGGAGAGAGGGAGCTTGAGAAGGCTGGCAGCCACAAAAGGCAGTGACTAAAATAAGACCTGTGTGGCTGTTGTCTGTTCCAGGAGGGCTTTGGTGATAAAAAGCCCACGCTATTTGTCTTTCTCTTGCCATGCCCTCCTCGAGAGCATAGATACCTGGAGATGTTTTTTTCAACCAGAGATAGAGGAGAGAGTATGTCAGGAGAGGACTGAGTGCACTATGTGTTCACAAAGTGGGGGCTTCTGCAGGTTTGTATAACTATACTGGGAGTCTTTATCCTAAGTATCTATTATTTTCACGCCTGGCAGCTTCAGAGGTGTGCAGCATTGTGAAAAGGGTAAGAAATATTTAACTCTTCACTGATTGACTGACAACTACAGCCTGCACAGTTCTGTCCAATCACATGCTCCACTGTCAGGTTGATTCTTCCCCCGGCTTCAAGTGGGAAAGAAAAGCTGTTGCCAGAGTTTGTTACAGCAGAAACATCCACGTTTGATTGGCAGGCCGGCCCGCTTTCAGGAGAGACAGAGCCAATCAGCTTAATTAGCCCACTGGTATTTCCAGGTTTTGTATCTACAAGGCTGGGATTTGTGAGTAAGGATTTAAGTTTCTGCCTTTTGTTTAAGGATTCACTGGGGCTTGCAAGTCGCTTTCACTGTAAGTCAGACATTGGTAGGAGTTTCATACAGGTGTAGACAGGTGGTCTTTTTCCTCCAGGTATAGCATAAACTCATCTATGTGATGGGAAGAGAGTATATATGACTCATATAGTTCTTTGTCTACAAGAAGACTTTTCTCAGGGCCGTACTATTACCCTGGATAAATAATGTGTATAGTCTGATGCTAAAGGTGTCATTTTGGTTCAAATGACTTGTCAGAGCAACGGACAGCATCTGAAACCCGTAACCCCCCCATCTTTCAGAGAGTGGAAATGGCTGCATCCAACAACTTTTGGAACTCTTTAAGAATCCGACAAGCACAACCACATCACTCAGCGGCAGGTGTGTCAGTCAAAAACTGAACTTCTCTCTCAAGCTTCTTCACACAGCTACTTCCATCACCAACGGGGATGCCGAGACTGTCCGAAAGTGTGCTCCGTTAATTCCAATTGTACGATTATCACGTCTCATACCTATAAACGCGTTTTCATCCCCCAGGTTTTATGCATGTTTTCAATTTGCTAACTAAAAAAACTTACAAGTGGACATGCCGAGAATTCTATAAAACTCTAAATATTGCAAAAAGATCGTTATGATTGGGTGAGGTGGAAAAGCTGACGCACCAATAAAACCAAAATGTGACAAAGTGCAATGGAAACAGGTTTAGCGAATAAGTCGATTAACGTCTACTGTAGCTTTCACTCCACTGAAGAGGCAGAAAATAGCGGCAGACAAAACATCAGATCTGTATTTAGCGGTCAGGAGACAATAAAGTTCCACACATTAATATATGAACCAAAACATAAATGCCATATTTTCATTACTTTTTCTTCATGATTTCCTACCATTTCAGATTTGACTAGTGCTCTTTTAATTAAGTCACCTTCTTGCACCTTCTTCTAAAATAGCTTAATGGCACCCAACTAAAATATTAGCACCACCTTATCTTAATGTGCCCAGCTCCTAATATTCACATATCGGCAGTGGATGGAAATGCGCATTAATTCAACTTTTTATTCAGCTAATATTTGCACTACATTTGGATGGAAACCTAACAGGCTTTTTTCCCAGCCTTCGAGTGTGGCCATTCAGAACATCTATAAACACTAAAACCTTTCTGATACCTTGATTGAACTAGTTCATTTCAAGCATACCCCACCCTTAACACAAGTTAATATTTGTCCCCCTCATTCTACCTATGCTAACATGTTACATACGCATTCACGATAAGTGCTGTGAATTAAAAACATCCACACAGTGGCATATGTTACTTTCTCACAATGTGACTGCCTGATTGTTAATCCACTGATCCTCAATTTAACAAATTGACCAAAACAAAAATAAAATGCTGTAAGCAGGCTACCTTGGAAAGTAAATAGCCACCTTTTGTTACATTTCTATAATAACATGTTCTGCATTTCTCTTTATGGAGATGTAGGAGAAGCAAATTACACTCATTTGCATATTCAGAGTGCACTCCCATACTTTAAACAGCATATCAACCATGTGACCCTATTGTGGCCACACTGCTGCTAACCTTACCCCCATCAGACCATATTACATGAGAGGGGATAACGCTTTAAAAGTGTTGAGTTATTACAATATCTTGGCCTGACATGCCTGTGACAACCCAAGCTGATGCCAGATAATTGCCCTTGCACTCGCCAGTTAATGAACATAATTACCACGTTCTTCAGTGTTCACCCCGTGATTAATTATTGCAACATTTCTTTGTTGGGTTCCGACAAATTACCCCCTCGTACCACCGTTGCCATTTTCACATCAGGCAATCATAAAGTACGCAAGCAGGCACTCATAAAGACAGCCTAGACCCACTTGAGAGCCATGTTGGGATTATTGAAGGAGGCAGAGGAAGTTAAGGACTCACCAATCAGTCAATTATAATCATTGGGGAAAGGTTTTTGAAGCTGTCATTCCTCTAGCAGAGGAGAAGAGGGGGATCTCATGAGCGCTATATCCGGCAAAAGCACAACGTGTCAGTTAGCTATACACACACACACACACACACACTCAGAAATGCAGTGCCTTATGCAGACACACACACACACAAATAATATCAGGGGGAGGGTCAAATAACTACAACTGCCTGAGCAATCAGTGGTGCGCACACACAATCACTTTGAGCTCCATGACACCTGTGAACATACAAGTCAAAGGGAAGACGCTCTAATTCAATTCATGGGCACGTGTTTGGGGGCAATTAGATTGGGCATATTTCACAGACGACCTAATTGAGAAGCTGTCACCCAGTTAAGCAAGGCTTGTCTTAAGAGCATTTGCTTAATAAGCCATGGCCTAATGCAATCAGGTGCCTATTCCCAATCAGCCATGACAAAGTCTAATTTATGCCAGGCCAAATGAGCAAGAGGAGAGGGCATCTAGGGGCCGAGTAATGATCGTGACCATTGGAAAGTGCGACTTAAAAAGAGTTTGAGGAGAGGAGACCCGTCCCGCCCAAAGCACAGTCCTTTACCTTGTGTGAGGAAGATGAAGTACATGTTCAGTATGGCCTCCGTTGAGAAGAACGTTTCTTGGCTTCGTACCTCCATGCCCATATATTCAAGCATGTATATGCACAAACACAGTTTCATGTTCAGACACACACACACAGACACATGTATACAGTACACACAACTTACAGCACTTCTGCGTGATTGATTCGGTAGAACATCAGATCACTCACTGTGACAAATAGTTGGCTGACAGTCGAACACAAAAAAGCCCACACCCTAACACCTAACCTGTGAGGGAGACTGGGACAAGGGAGGGGGCTGACCTAGCAGCAGGCCTCCACAGCTGTCTCCATCACACCTCCTTTTCTCTCTCTCTTTCACTAGCCTCTTTCTCGATCTGTCCACTTCCCTTCTTCTTTATCACTGTTTTCTCCGGCTTGCCTTTCTTACTTTTTACCTTTTTCCTTCCCTTGCTACTTCTGTATCCTCATCAATATCTCTATAAGGTATTCTGTTCCTTCCTCTCTCACTCTCTCCCTCTCCTTCTTGGGGAGTGATAGATTCCCCCTCAGTTCATTTATCCTGGAAGCGGAGGAGACGGCAGTGTGATGTGATCCATCTCGCCGGCGATGGAGGGAGCGCGGCGTCCCTGATCACAGGCCCTATCAATCTCACTCATAGGGGCCGGATCAGCGCTGCTGTCAGACAGCAGACACACATGGCCCGTTTGTCTGCCTAGGACTTCCTACTGTACCTCGCGCACTAGCACTCACTGGGGATCTGACTGTAGCTGAGATAGGGAGACCCACAGAGGGGATGTTGCTGTTTCTGAACTACAGACAGGGAGACATTTTAGTCCTACCTACACAGATGCTGCAGGCAGGACTTGAACAGGGGTGAAATTAGTTCAAGCCTAAATCATTTGCTTTGCTTGCAAGAAGTTGACATTTTATAGACAAAGTATTGCAAATTCCTGTACACCGTCATCACCAAGTTCATTTTGGGTTTTAGACCTTTGTCAGGAATAAAACTCAGTATGAAACAACATCTTTATATCTAAAATTATTCAAATCACAAACCTCTGAGACAATTACTCCATCAATAATTGATTTAAAAAATAAATGTAACTTGAGTCCAACAGTGAATCGTAGGGAATACTAAAAAAATGGAAATAGAAAATACTGGACAGGCAATCCAAAATAATTCATATTAATATTTTTCTTAACAGAAGTTCAGTTGGGGAGGACGATACGACAACAACCCAAACTGAAAATAATCTTCATAACATTAAAGAAAAGGAAAAATTTCAAAAGTCTACAAATGACGACTATATTAAATCATACATTTATGAGTCAACAAACAATAAATCAGTTAATTTACTACTGAAAAATAATCAGCTTTATAGGATGAAGAGTGAACCATCCATGCACTGTGTAAGCCATATCGAGAGAACTGCACACTTGTAATTATTTTCCCGACAATAAAACTAATATTATGGTGCTATTTTCAAACCACGCACTGAACATTCTGAGTTTTGTCAAATATCGTCAATATGAGAATTTGACCAGTAGCATTTCAATCCATGTCTGACCATATTTCCCAACACACTTGCCATATGCTGTATCAAAACACATTAAACTCCCCTTGACACTCAAGTACACAAAATCACTCTCGCCCGTGACATAAACCACCACTCTACACACACTCCCCTTTACACACTCTGACACCCCTCAAAAAACACTTCCCTGCTGACGTGTAACACTCTCATGCACTCACCCACAGACACTTCATAACCTGACATGCATCACCCTGACACGCACACACATGCACACATCCACACGCATCAAAAGCAGTGGGCTGTAAAGTGCTGTCCCTATCCAGCCCAGACAGCGTCGACCAATCAAATTAGGCCTGATCAAAACATGCCATTCAAAGCCGGGGCTGGGGGGGGGGGGCGTTCAGGGGAGCACAGCCAACACACTGACCTTGGGAGCAATTAGCATGACCAGAGATGGGAGAGAGACGAGGGGGGGGTGAGCAGAATAAAGAAGGAGGTAATGCAAAACCACCCCCACCTCACTAGATCTGCAAATAGGGGATGGGCCCACTCAGCACAAGGTCCTGGTCTTACCAACCTCCTCCTCCTCCTCCTTCACTGCCTCTTCACCCAAGTTCCTCTAACTCCCCCACCACCTCCCAGAGATCCCCGGTGCGAGCCCTGGGCCCAGGTCCCCGTCCCCCCACCCCATAAGGAAGCCAAGTCCTCATCTCTGTGTCTTCTTCAGACCTGCTGTCATTAGAGCCTGTGTGTCATATTTGATTTTGTAGGTCGCTAGGTCCTATAAGGTCACTATGCGTTTGAGGTCAAATAAAACTGTGTGGTGGATTTTTACATATTGCTCATTTCAAACAGAGGATTAATAAAACAAAAGTATACACACACCTCCTATACATACATACCGGAATACATGTTCATTAATTATCCAGTAATTTATCAGTTTCAGTGAATCAGTATCTTCAGTTGCATTTTAAAGGCTGCAGCATTTGTTAATGTTAACATTCGCCGGCTGTGTTTACACAACCATGTATTCCTGCAACATAAGAACGGCGCTCCTCACACTCCACCCCAAACCCTCCAACACCCCACCCCCCATCTACCTGGGAATCTAATTTCAATTGACTGCCAGACAGAGGAGGTTTGAGGTTAGAACCATACAGTAAAAAGGCTGGGCAGCCTAAGCGAGGTGCGCAGGTTCAAATTGTTTTCTATAAGTCACCTCTACGGGGGATTTGTTTTTATCCCTGGCCATTGATTTGTTGCTGGGGTTCATTGGGTAATAGGGAGAGAAGGGGAAGAGGAAGGTGGACTGAAGAAGGGAATCCAAGAGAGGCCGAAAGAGGGTCTTTGTCCTTCTCTTGGACCTCAGAGAGATGAGTGGAGGGAGGGACAGAGGGATACTGAGCTGGAGATGGAAAATTATTTTATATAGGTTTTAGCATATATTACTGCAGTAACTATCATGCGACTTGAAAATTAACCACTTTCCCTTGCTTTTAACCAGGCAAAAACACCACATTTGTGTTGATATAAGCTCCTCAAATGTTAGGATTTGCTGCTTTTCTTTGTTTTTATTATTGAAAAGGTAATATAGGACTTAGTTACACAAAACTAGCAAATTGAAGTCTCTCAGAACATGTAATGGTTTGACATTTTATACACTAAACATTCATTAATCACAAAATATCCAACATATCAATCAATAATAAAAATAATAGCTACTGCAGCCCTAGTTGGGTGTACAGTATATGCTTTGTGTGTTTATGTTTATGTGCATTCTGTATTTCAAAGCTACCTTTGTGAAAAATTAAAGTTAAAAATTGAGTTGAGCTCAGATTAAATTCTTGTCCTTCAATGACATGACACTCGACCTCAGTCATCAGGTCCTATCTGCCATATTATGAACATTACTACATAGTTACTGCTTTTTCTGTGTCTTATTCTCTTCGTTATCACTCTTTCACCTGCAAACCTCCCACGCAGGTTTAAAGCCGTCTAGGTTTTATATGTTTTTCAATATTCATACGCATATGCACCAACAAATGTCACGCTATTCTAGTTTTATCTTTCTGTTACAATAGGAAATTCCTGATTGGAGGATTTTCATTTCCCTGCATTGTTCTACCAAGCTCTAGTCATTCTGCATCTGTTGTTCTCATCACATAATGCTGCTGTGGCGCTCGCCCCACGACTTGCCCGTTTCAGTTTCACTTAGTGGTTTAATTACCGCTGAGCGTCTTCAATGCAAACGATGAGAGACAAATGGAAAACAAATACAATCAACACACTGTCTTATTAAGCAGGTTGTCTGATCCCCCCAAACACCTCTTCTGCTAGACAGTACCCGGTCTCGATGTGTGTTCTGTACACTACAATGTGCCGATGGAGACACTGTGAAGTGAATGTAAATACAGGTTTGCATATGCACACAATGCTACATTGGTTTGTATTTGGGAAAAGGTAAGGGGATATAGGGAATACGATGCAAAGCATTATTAGGTCCATCACTTAGTTTGAACAAAGCAAACAGAAGAGCAGTGAAATGCAAAATGAACTTCAGTCTAATTATGTTAAAAAACAAATCAAACTTTATTTATATAGTGACTTGGGTGCAATATTAGAATAGTAGTGCATCACAAAGAAACCCAAATCTCACCACTGTCAGCAGTGCGACAAAGAGTTTTCTCTTCAAAGATCACTAAAAATACTGTAAATGTTGTAAAACTAAAAAGAATTGGATGAAAGGTAAAAATACTTAAGTGACTAACATTGAAGATAACATAATGAAAGATGACAGGTCTCATTAACTTTGTCAATACTTAAATACACTAATTTTTATGATTCAGGAGCTCAGGTAATTAACAACTAACAATCAGATTCACAATTGATTAAGCTGCTAATTATTTTCTCCATTTATAAATTAAACATCTATAAAATGTCAGAAAATAGTTTTAAAAATTGCACATCACAATTTCCTCAAGTTGACATATTCAAACTGCTTGTTTTGTCTAAACAAGAAGTCCAAAGCCCACAGGTACGTTTATCACACAAGTCTAACAAAATCAATATATATTCACATTCGAGAAGGAGTGAGTTTTTAATTGATTATCAAAATAGATTTAAAAAATATTATCTGTCTGTCGATTACTGTATTAATTGAGATTGATTTAGCTCTAACCTCAGTTAGATGTATGTATGTGTAATGGTAAATGGACTCTTTCTTATATAGCGCTTTTCAACCGAACCGGTTCCCAAAGCGCTGTAACAGTAATCTAAGTTAGAACAGTAGTGTAATCCACCCATTCACACACCGATGGGGACACAGTTGCCATGCTGGCCTCCACCGGGGGCAACTTCAGTGTCTTGCCCAGGGACACTTCGACATGTGGACAGCAGGTGCTGGGATCGAACCACCAACCCTGGGTTTAATGGACGACCGCACTACCCCCTCAGCCACAGCCGCCCACAAATGTATTGTATTGTATTGTATTGTAAATGTATTGTATGTAATGTATGTGTAAATTCCATACATTACACAAAATACATAGATTAATTTATGCTTTATATTAAACCTAAAATAGATTATAAAAAGTCATTCCTAAGCTAAATTAATTGCAGGGTCATCACAGATCAAGTGTAAGTGGCAGCATTCATAAATCAAACCCCAATTGCTGAGAAGTTACAGATGTGAACCATCTATGGATGTGTTTTGGTACATGGTTGATCACTCATGCATGTTGTGGATTTCATCAAGGAGTGTGTATTCATTTGTGTTTGTTTAGTTTGGGGAGCGAGCCTCAGCTTGACAGTCATCTTGAGGGGCCGGCTTGCTGTACTCACAAACAAGACGGGTCCAAATTAGCCGCTCAGAAAGCCTGTGGCCTTGAGTGGTGCTGTCCTACCCTCCAGCTACATTATTGAGCAATGCTAATGATCCTGGCTCCACTCATTTACTCTCTCTTCCAACACCATTTCACTGGCTCTCGGTTCAGATCAAGCCGGGGCTGACTTTGCAGCAAGCTTTATCATTTTAGATTTCAACCATTCCTTCTCCAAAAAAAAAAAGAAAAGAAAACACATACCCAGTGGGAGCGGGACTCTTCACTCTGACTCTTGCTGACTGACTCTCTCTCTCAAGGTTTTGGTAAGCACTGCTGCTCCTCCAGGTTTTAATAAGCAGTGGAGCAGAGTGTGTGTGTGTGTGTGTGTGTGTGTGTGTGTGTGTGTGGACTGTGTATATGCGTGGCTGTTTGTATGTGTGCGGGTTTGAACGGTGAGCCGTTAACGAGACATATGCCCCCTCTACCACCACCAACACAACCGGCGCCGCACCACTGTTTACTCTAGCAAATCCTGAACGAGGCCGCGGTGCTCCGAAGAGAGCTTTGCTCCTGTTAATTGGTCATTAAAAGTAGTGGTTTGTGGGCCTCACTAAATCTTTAAACAGGCCATGAAATAATAAAAGGGGAGGTTTGTCACCGCCAGTAGCTCCCCAGAGCAGGCAGAGAAGGAGAGAGGAGAAAGGAAGAAGAGCAGGACTCGGCTTTTGATCATTATCTGCAGAATTAACATGACTGATAATAATTGCTCTGTTCATTCCAGGCCTTGTAAATACATCGTGGATGTGGGGCTGCACGCCAGCAGATGAAAGGAGGTTGTCATTGATGTGTGAGGGGTAGAAAGAGGTGGGCTGGAGGGGAAGATTGTGGCAGTAATCATGATTAGTGAGAAAAATACAAAGTCTTGTTAGACACAGGTTCAGGCAGCAATATCTTGTTGTTCCTCACACTCAACCTACAGTATTGCACATGTTTGACACTGGGTACTTTAGATGTGAGCAGCATTGTTGTATTCAGCTCTGTGAGCAAAAACGATACTGAAGATGCTGCAGAACCAGCGATGAATATGCACACCAAAAAACCTCTCCTCTTAACACTAATGATATCAAAGAAAGTCAGCATAAAAACAAATGACAGCAGGATGTTGACAACAGGTGTCACAGCACACACACACACACTTTCTCACACGTGCTCAAACCATTTTGCGTATTGTACCCGCCTGAGCCCTGTGAGAGTAATGATTCTGTTATACTTGCATGGCTTCTCATATATTGATTTGGACCAGAAGGAGGCCCCTCCCACACAGGCCCCATTCCTTGGCTCCCCACTTGGCTCCTATTGTTTCATGTGCATGTGTGCAAAATACCAGCAGTTAGTGTGTCAACAGAGGCTGTGTGTGTGTGTGTGTGTGTGTGTGTGTGTGTGTGTGTGTGTGTGTGTGTGTGTGTGTGTGTAT
>JAVQJF010110439.1:0-25183 GCA_036023855.1 Gadopsis marmoratus | reverse complement strand
ACACACACACACACACACACACACACACACACACACACACACACACACACATCCAGACATTGAAAGTCTTTAGCTGATCAAGTAATTGAACAGTTCAAATGTGGATTGTTGATGGATGCATTGACTCCTCATAGTTCATAGTTTTTGTGTCACAATATATCAAAACTGTGGAACTTCTCCTGACTGTGTGCTGCTTAACAGTCAATATTTTGCAGCCATTGTATCAGCAGCTAACTGACGCCGTGAGCCAGTATCACAAAGTGCCATCACCTATCGGCAAACACTGCACATCATAGATAGGACTTACTGCTGCGCCGTAGCAGGGCTTGTTTGGACTCGGCAGCCATGGTGATAGTGACCATGTGGTACTCGGACAGAGCACCACAGATTAGTGACCCAGACTTGAAAACACTTGCAAGGAGCACCATGCTGCTGTGAGTGTCTGTCAAAACTGATCCAAACAAATCAGCTGTATGCAATGTTCAGGTGATTGCACAGTTTATCCTCAGCTGTTTCATTCGCTCTGATTTGAAGGCTGAAAAAAGAAAAAGATAGATAATATGGGAGGTTTTGTTTGTTTGAAGTTGCTATCTACTTGTTGTGATTTTAAGGTGTCTGATAAAGGATTTTGAGGCACGTCCATCTGTAACCCACCTCCTGGAGCACCCCTTCATCAAGCAGGCCCACGGCAAAGATGTGGCACTCCAACAGCAGTTGGCTGCTCTCATCCAGGAGCAGCAAGAGGTGGGCTGCAAAACCAAAACCAAGTAAGTCTCTTGATTTTTCATTTGGAAATTGCAAACGCACAAGAAATAGTATGCTGCAATGACTTAGCTGGTTGCTTCATTTGTGTTCTGTCATCGGAGATCTCTGTTGCAGCAGATGTGCTCTGACTCAGTGGTGATATTGTTTCCCTCCAGTAGGGGGCAGGGTCTCATCTTCTTTCACTCCGAAATGATCATGAGCCCCAGTAATGGACATTACAGTATGTGATTAAAGGGAAGTTAGGGTAGGGGAGTGTGACTAATTCAGAAGGAGTGATTGTGCTGACTAACCTTAGATTAATAAATGCCATTTAGGCCAGTGGATGTGGAAACCATCTGATAGGGAGTCCTTAGTACAAAGCACTTGCACACCTGTGTGATTAAACTAATTATTTAATAAATATTCTGTTCAAGATTGATTTATTTATGAAAATAGAAAACATTTCTAAACTTTGCTGCCTTCTTTTTGCTTAGATTTGACTTAGCTAATTAGGGTTGTTTTCGTTTCAGGATATAATAGCAGCTACTCTACAAGTTCCTTATGTTTTTAATAGATAAATATGTATAGATATGTAGAGACAGAGAGTGTGATTTCATGAGATTTTATCCTAAAGTGTGAGACACTCTCATGGCAGCGAATGACAGAAAGTCTCCTGTTCTTTACTGGAGAAATACTGACTTTGGCCATGCTTAATCTTCATTAAAGAGGAGTTCGCTGAACCTGCCCTTGACTGAGAGTCTTGATGTTATGCCAGCTCTGTTTACTCCCGAGAGTGTGCAGAGTCGGTGCCTCAGCCTGATCCCAAATTCCTGTCCACAGTGAAAGTGGATAATGGGATTAGGAGCTTGTAGGGCGAGAACTGGGCTCGTCTGGTTTAGTCTCTCATGCCACAGATCAGCACACAATGATTCCAGATAAGAATAAAGACATAGAGAACTTAAAAGTAGCTGCCGTAGGTGGAATAGTGTGATTTACTTCAAAGCAGGAGAGAAGTAGATGCTAGAGGTCTCATGTCCTTCTCTAAAGGGACGTGATGACAGGGATTCACTGTAGAGGGACTGCATATTGAGCATGTGACTTTATTTCTGTGCTGTTGCATTTACACTATATTCAGAATACAGAAGGAGTACAAAGGGAGAGGAGGAAACAATTCCTAACCTGAAGCTTGAATATTTCTATTCATGGTATGATTGATTATTTATTATATTAGAATATAGATGCATCCTGTGAATGAGACATTATTGTTTTTGCAGTTTTAATTATTGAGGCGTAATCAGAAGTGTTTAGATGCTTTTTCAATATCTTTCCGTTGAAGGACAGGCCTGGCGTTTTCTGTCGAGAGCCAACAAATCCCACGAAAAGACCAAAACCAACAATTTGTTAGTTCGTCTTTCACCACTTTCATTTCCCTACTCTGTCTCTTAGCCCCAATTCCATTTGTTCCTACTGAAAACTCTGACTCAAAATTAACTATAGTGCCCATGTTCATCATAATGACACCCAGTGCAAGTGGCTCAGTGATGTGTTTTTGACAACAATGGAGCTATATGACTATATATTATCAGGAATAAGCTATTTCAGGCTTGGGTTACACAAAAATTACATTGGTAGGATCAATTCTGTGTTGGTTTTGGTCTTCCGTGGGATTTGAAATAAGACAAACAAGTATAGAACATGTTTATATGTATATGTGCATAAAGACGCATAAAGCAGTAGGAACTCACAAATGCAGCTCTCTTTCACTCTCTTTCACACACTCTCTGGTGTCCCCTGAGGTGTTAGACCGTCCCGTGGAGCCAGCTGGCTCTGTGCTGACCTCTGCCCACTGAGGCTTGTTGGAGAGCGATAGGTCAAAACACAGATGAAGTGCAATCACAGCCTGTGATAATGAGAGATGTGCCCCCTGGGAGAGCTTTAAGGGCTTTACACAATCCATGGAAGTGACTGCCTCTTACGTGCAGCCAGTCAAACTACTGTTTCTCAAGTGGTGGTCACTTTACAGGTTTCTGAAGCATTATCATGTCCTTGGCTGTATACAGGCACGAGCGGATCAATACTCGTAAAACCGTCATAATAGAGAGCTGTCTCGATGATGATCTGGTAAACCTGGAGTACTTAGATGAGGTAAGATTTAATGTGTTTATCTCATCATGCACTGATCAGTCCAAAGTACAATCTTCTTGATGCTATGTGTTTGTTTTTTCATTTCTGCAGGAGACAATAATCAGCCATCTCCAGAAGAGGTACGATGAGCTGCAGGTGTACACTTACGTTGGTGACATCCTCATCGCTCTCAATCCTTTCCAGAATCTCAGCTTCTACTCTCCCCAGGTTGGTTGTGGACCAGTCACACAAATGTTCCCAGCGGTTTACCAATCACAATGGAAATGATGAGTGATCAGTCATGCCACTGGTCCTGCCTTAGTGGATATATTCAGCTGTATGTGTAAGGCTTGTTGTTTTTCATGCAATTAATCAGTGTTTATTATAAATATTAAAAACCGGGGCTCCGTATGATTTTTAAAAAGGACAATGTAAAAATATGGCATAAAATCTGATGTCAAAATTATCATTTTCAGCACAAACACTATTTTAACCATTTATTGTTAATAATTGATGCATTCTACTGACTTTGGTGATCTTCTGACCTTTTCTCTAGCGCCACCATTAGGGTTGACATTCTTTGTTTTTAGTGACATATCTGATAAAAAATTGGATGCTTTAAATTCACAAGCCCCACAGGAATTGTAATAACTGGTAATCATCAGGTCACAATTTCAGTTTGTTCATCACATCAATTTCGGTTTATGACCAATGGCTACAAAGAATGACTTTACTTTTTTTCAGCTTTACTTTGTGTTTAGTGCTAATTAGATAATTTTAGCACGCTAACATGCTAAATCATGGTAAACATTATACCTTAAACATTATACGTTATACCTAAACATCAGCATGTTGTCATTGTTAGCATGTTAGCGTGTCGTCATTAACGTTCAGCTAAAAGCACCGCTGTGCCTAAGTACACCCTCACAGAGCTTCTAGCATGGCTGTAGATTTTCTAAGTGAAATCATGTGCCTTGTTTATGGATGTGCCTTCTCTTAGTTCTCTAAGCTGTACCACGGTGTGAAACGGGCGGACAACCCTCCACACATCTTTGCTACTGCAGATGCAGCCTACCAAGGCATGGTGACTTTCTGCAAAGACCAGGTATTCTACAGAAAAATCATTTGATGAGTGGAAATGCCCAAGCCTGTAATTGTAAAATTGATTAAGATCTTTCAAGAAAATTATATTAAACAATGTTTTAAAATATTTAGGGATGGTCTTAAAATTGTAGATTATTTCTAGCTCTCTTTCCTCAGGGGGTTGAATGCACCTGCCAAGTGGTCAGGTCTGGCTTGAAAAAGAGATTTAATTAAGACTTCTACCTGGTTAAATAAAGGAGAAACACATGTGATATAATGTAAATAGTCCTTGCTTGATGCTTTACTCACTAGATTTGTTTCCCCTGGTTTAGTGTATCATAATCAGTGGGGAGAGCGGTGCGGGGAAAACAGAGAGTGCTCATTTGATTGTCCAACATCTTACCTTCTTGGGAAAGGTATAGTAGCAGTGAAGTCAATCTTGCATTGTTAAATGTGTTGATACTAGTGCTGAACTGCTTAATTCTAAACTGTCTCAAAATGAAACCATAGTTTATTAAAGAAACACGTTGTTGCTCTCAGGCAAACAACCGGACGCTGCGTGAGAAGATCTTGCAGGTGAACCCCCTTGTAGAGGCCTTCGGAAACGCCTGCACAGCTATCAATGACAACTCCAGTCGCTTTGGCAAATACCTGGAGATGAAGTTCACACCCACTGGAGCAGTCATCGGGGCCAAGATATCCGAGTACCTGCTGGAGAAGTCGAGGGTCATCAAACAGGCTATGTATGTGCTGCTCGGGCATTGTCTGACTGGAGTCCCCTTTGTTATACTTCTGACTACTCTGTTTGTTTTTCAGTGGGGAGAAAAACTTTCACATATTTTATTACATATACGCTGGGCTTTACCACCAAGATGAGCTGAAGACTTACAGGCTACCAGACAGGATGGCTCCCAGGTTAGCAGAGCAGTTTGACATGCTCGTAGGATTCCTGCCATCTTTTCCCTTGCCATCATGGAAATTAATGTTGATAGTCATAATGTGCATCTGAAGGTATATTGACAGTCAGCACTGCAAAGTGATGCAAGACATCGTCTCCAGCAAACTGTACAAGGAGCAGTTTGACGCAATTCAGGAGTGCTTCCGAAATATTGGCTTTACCGAAGAGGTATTTTAATACTCAGTCAGATATAGTATTTAAAGTATTTGGTTGTAGATCAGTTAAGTGCTATGACATTTGTATTTTTTTTTCTTTTTTTAGGAGGTCAACTCTGTTTACAGAATACTCTCAGCCATTTTGAACACTGGCAATATTGAATTTGCTGCCATCACATCCCAACACCAGACTGATAAGAGCGAAGTTCCTAACTCAGAGGCCTTAGAGAATGGTGAGATACTGTACAGTACATTAGACAATGTGTGTTGTAATGCTCAGCGATACTCTTCTTTTAGCCAAAGAAACAGGTTGGTGTAATGGTCTCCCTACAGAGCAAAGAGTTTGGTGTGTGATTTACATCAGATTAAAAAAGGATGATATTTTATGTTTTATTCCTCCTAGTTTGATGATTTCAGGGATGCACTCTGTAGTAAAATGCCCTTCTTCTCTGCAGTTTCTTTCTGGGCAGATCATTTTTAAATTACTTGACTTTCAAAAAAGGGAACTTGAGAAATGCATTCACAGGTCTCTGTGTTATGTTTTTTATGTTGTGATATAATTTATATTTTGTGTAATAGTTTATTTTGTGATATCTTGTTTCACTGTGGCAACAGTATATTGGATGTCATAAATGCAATTTGTAAGTATTTTTATGTGCATTACACAAAATAAACAGTCAATTAGTCATATCAAGTGACCCAGAAAGTAGGGGAACTTTTTTTTCTATAAGCAATTGAAACAATTATATATCCAAAAGCACAGAACCCCTTTCCATTTACATAAAAAATGTAAAGGAGCTAAAACATCCACAGTTAAAGATTGTTGTGGCTTACTTTTATGCTAATGTTAAAGGCAGACGAGCTCTTGATTATCAAGCTGATTAACTCTCAACTTGTCTCTCAGCTGCATCTCTGCTCAGTATCGGCCCTGAGGAACTCCAGGAGGCGCTGACCTCCCAGTGTGTGGTCACCAGGGGCGAGACCATCATCCGCACTAACACTGTGGACAAAGCCACCGACGTCCGAGATGCCATGTCCAAGGCCTTGTACGGACGCCTCTTCAGCTGGATAGTCAACCGCATCAACTCCCTGCTGCAGCCTGACATGAATATCTAGTGAGTGTGTGCTGGTGATGAACATCTGCGTGGACGTTCACTGTTACTCTCTCTCCTTTGATTATCTCGAGTGATCGCGCAGAGTTTCTGCAAAGCTCTGATGACCTTTATGGAAGTCTGTAGAGGTAGATGCAAACATGCAGAGGAGAATATCAATGGGCAAGCACAAGACAAGCAAAAGGAAAGCAAAAAAAAGTTTTAATAAATTTTTGATATAGAGTTGCGTGCAGAGAAAATAATGTTCAGATGATTAAAAAGACTTCAGAGAGACTGCAAAGAGTCTTTTCATTGATCCGAAGGAATTCCTTCATAAATATGAGCGTTGACTGTCAAGGAGGCGTCTCAGAGATACTAGTACAAAAGTCAGAGTTCCTGTCTGTATTCCATTCATCCATGCCGTTTCCTTATTGCCATTAATAGCCTGGTAGCACCGGCTAAAGGTGACCTCTACATACAGTGGGTAATGACTGATCATGAAAAGTAGCCGCTCCTAGCACTGAATATGAAATACGTGTTGTTAAGTCTTCATGCTGTTTTGTAGAAATGAGTATTGTTTGTGCAGATATTGAAAATGACTCGAGGTTAGATCTATAGAGACTGATATAAAACCATTTTAGAAGCTTTGACTTTTCTGAAAGCTGATTATTATGATTTCTCATCAGACTAGTAGGCTGTCCAGACCAGACTCTGTATTTGGGTTGAACTTGGATTATCATTAAAGTTTTATCCATTAATACGCCTGCTGGGGATTTGCTTGTTCCGTTTCAGAATAAGTTTGTTTGTCCCCTTTTCCTCCTTTGAAGTGCCGCAGAGAGTGGCATGAATGTGGGAATCCTGGACATCTTTGGATTTGAAAACTTCAAGAAGAACTCGTTTGAACAGTTGTGCATCAACATCGCCAACGAGCAGATCCAGTTTTACTTCAACCAGCACATATTTGCCCTCGAACAGGTGAGTTGGACATACATAATTGTATGTGTGAATGTATCATGTTTAAGATGACATTGTAATGATGTGCTTGGAATGAACGCATCCACAAAATGACACTCATCAGCAATAAAATATGTTGAGCAGCACTTCGAAACACTGTTATGGAAATCAGTCATTTGAATATTATTTGCGTGTTTTCACATCCATCAGGGCAGAGATGCTCTTAACATTTTGCTTTTAGCCAGGCTGTGAAGTGTAAAGGAATGTTTACACTGTTATGCGCCACCAAATGACTCTCTTAATTGATTTAGTGAAGTTGTTTACCCTGAAGAAGTCTTTATTTTCCTTGATGGAAATGAATAGACATTAATCAAGAACCATTTTGCCATAATGCCTTTCAGTATGTGTTAACTTTGCAACAATCCTTCTAAGAGGAAAAACAAGGCAAGGCAGGGCAATTTTATTTATAGTACCCTTTTTATTACAAGTAAACTCAATCCGCTTTACATTTAAATACATACAGCAACACGTGTACAGAAAAATACACTTAAATAATAAAATACAAACAAGATAATTTATTGAGGCAGGATTTCACACATAAATACTGATAATACTCCCTGCTCATTCATTTACATTTCCCAGCACTCTGCAGGACAAGAGCTGGTATTGGAAGCTACATTTATTTACACATTAATTACAGCAGTGATCATTGAAAATAAGGCCTTTAAGCCTGTAGAAAAATCTCTCTTCCACAAACAAGTGTGAGCTGGCCCTGATGAAGGGCTGGTGCTCAGTGGAAAAGGAATTTTTATTTGGTGTGTATGTCTTCAGTCTCGAAGTACACAGATACTGATTATTCTGAGTTAATGACTTAAACATGAGGACGGTTTACATCCATTGGTTCCACTTTATTAGTAAAATATATATTTAAAACAACTTTTTGATCTGAAATTAAATAGATGCAATAATATGATGTGACGCTGGGTTATTTGCAAAGTGAAATAAATTATGAATAAGTAAGTGGGCCTCTTTGTTAGTTCAGAGCTGTTCTGTTTTATGCATTCAGTAAAAGACTATATTATGCTGTAAACTTCAGCCATAGACGTTCCCAGCCAGCTGCAGCTGTTTGGTTTTGTTGATTAGAATCTCCCCCCCCCCACATACACACACACTTGCAAAAATCATATTTAGCCCAGATTGTTTAATTGGGTCATTTAGAGAAATCATTAAGTATATTAGTTCTACATTCACTGGTTCTAATTAGATGGAATACCAAAGTGAGGGGGTCGATGCCAGCCTGGTGGAGTACGAAGACAACAGGCCCATCCTGGACATGTTCCTGCAGAAGCCCATGGGTCTGCTGTCCCTGCTGGACGAGGAGAGTCGCTTTCCTCAGGCCACTGATCAAACCTTAGTGGGTAAGACTGGAGCTACTCCCGCAACTCAGACATCAAACAAAGAAAACTCATGAAAAATGAATAGTATAGGGTCAAAGGTCACGGAATCTTGGAACATAGTAGCAGCTCTTGCCACACAGTTTCCTACTTACTTTTTGTATCTTTAACTTTTTTTTTTTTTGCGTTTCTGATTTCTTGCCCACAGATAAATTTGAGGATAATTTACACTGCAAGTACTTCTGGATACCAAAGCGTGTGGAGCTTTGTTTTGGGATTCAGCATTATGCAGGAAAGGTAAGAGTCTTTGGATCTGTATATAAATAATCTATATACTGCCTTATTTGTTGGTGTGATAACAGCAGTGTATTAACAAAAGGTTTTTAAACTGCCTGTCACAAATGCCACTTGTGAATCAAATTGGAATTATGTCTTGAAAATCCAAGATTAGACTAGGCTATAATTCATTGTTAATTTTTAACAACTTTCAGTGACGATATGATCATTTTGTGTTATCGTTTCACAACATTCTGTTGTTTGAATTACTGATTCCAAGCAAACTAATTAATGACACAATTAGTCTTTGAAAATGTTGCATTACATGTGTGAAGCAGTTTTTTCTTGCACAACAGTTCATAGGCCTTTTTTTCCCCTTTTTGACTTGTCATAGTAGGAAAGCACATCTGTTACTAATAACACAAATGAAGGCTCTGTTCTATTCAAGTGTCCCAGTAAGACATGACAGTATGACAATGAGGCAGCATGCACGATACCAGGATGCGGAAACGGGAGCAGCTAAATGGTATTCAGTCATCATTAACTGGATTGTTAACATCTACTGTGACAAGTCAAAATGTCCTCTGCAAAAAAAGGCCTAAAACATGATTTGAATCCATTTAGATTTTGATCTTGTTGCCATTTCATGATATACATTGATATCAGAAAAATATAATAATAATACTAATTTCAGCCATATTGCCAGGCACCAATCAGATTGGCTGCTTAAAATGTGAACAACGTTTAGACTCTTCATGTGATTGTCTGATGTCCTACTTGACAGGTAATGTACAATGTGAATGGATTTTTGGAGAAGAATAGAGACACTCTTCCTGCAGACATCGTTGTGGTCCTGAGAACGTCAGAGAACAAACTTTTGCAGCAGCTGTTTTCGAGCCCGTTAACTAAGACAGGTATGCCATGATTTCTGTGTCATTGAAAGATATAGCCACGTAGAATATCTCAGCCACTAACAGGAACATTATTCTACTGCTAACCACAATGGAAATGGAAACTTTTCTTTGAGACAAACTATTGTTAACAAAGGCCGGGTTCTTACTGTATTACTCTGTGAATTGTGCTGGTGTCTACTGCTTCCATAAGTGTTCAGGTACGTGGGATCCTTAAAGACACGGCTCCCAGGCATTTCCTGGTCCCCCTTCATTTCAAGCCTCTGTGTGCCGTGCTCGAATAAATCTGCAGCCTCCATTATCTCTTGAGAGGCTCAGCTCTCTGCACGGCGCTCTGTTTTTATTTTCACTAAGCTGTCCCTCTTGGTTTCCCACTGCTGAATGCTATCTACAGATTGTGGGTGCAGTGGGATATTTTCATGATAAGGTTTCTAAAGACCCAGGGGATGAAGAAACAGTATTTAGAGAACACAAAAGCAACTCTTCCCACCTCTTTTCTGTTGGTTAAATGAAGGTAGAGTAATGTGCTCATCATTAGCCGCAGCTGAGGCCTCCTGGTCACTTGACTTAGCTGAAATGCTAATAGATGTGTTAAATTATCAGATTCCCACTTCCTACTTTATTTCAGCTAAGCCACATTATGTGATTCACATCCATTTTAGGGACCTGTAAATGCCTGCTTTCAGTCCCGGTGGCATTAAAAGGAGCTTCAATTCACAAAAGGCACCTTAGCTGAGACTGCAGTAGAATTCTGTGTGATGTGTCTGTAAACTTCCAATTGCAGGTTGTGCACAAGGGAGCCTTCAGCCACTTCCTTTCTGCAATTAACAGCTTCAGCGGAGTACACTCTATAAAAACAAATTCAGGAAACACTTCATTTTGGGGCACAAAGGCATTGAAAAGATACTAAGATGTGCTGTAATGTTTACTGCTGCTGACATAGTGTCGGTTTGGTCTAAAAGCTTCTTTATTTGTCCTGCCATTCAGACTGCTGGATCAGGTTAATGTGATGATTTGTCGCAGAAATAAACTGTTAATGTGTTGTGCAGTTTGAGCCTTTTCATCCTAAAAAGCTCCCAGTAATTATATAGACTCTTTTGCATGTTCATTTAATGGCAGTGTGACTGCAATATGCTCGCAGTCAACTCTGTCTCTGTAATGTCATTGGAGTTGGAGGTCCAGTTTTCTTATTGCAGTTTGTGAAACTGCAGATCATCTCATTAGATAAAAGCTATGAAACACTCTGCTCCGGCTTATCAGTCTGGAAAAGATGGAGCGCCGTTTAAAGTGAGATACAGTATAGCATAAGAAAATTATAAATCTATTCTTCAGGGTAAAATTTGTGGGGGGATTTAATTTGCATTTTACTCCACATTATAGATTCACTGTTATCTGTGAAATTACCATTATCTGGTGGGATCTGATGGAAATCTGTTTTACACCAGGGTGGTTTCACGCTGTGGGTCGCCTCCTCACAGTGTCACCACTAGGGGACACCCTCGTAGGCCTGCAGCCTGACATTGTGATGGAAGTAAAATATTGGATCTGGGATGTCAAGCTACACACATTCATGCAGTGGATGTTAATGTTTCTGCCGGTGTACATATCAAACTTCAGCGATACAGGAACAGTTCCTCTAAACCAGATATCCTCTACGTTACATTCTCGTTCAAAGTTTAAAACAGCCACACATACATGTGATATTTCAGGAGACTACTCATTTATTCCACACACCAGATTGAGAATGTGATGGTCTGAGTATCGAAGCAGTTCATGGTTGGGGAACAGTAGGAAACTAGGAGGGCCCCAGAAAGTAAAAAGCTCCCAGACGGTGAATAGTGAGGCCACTTGAGCCCCTGCAGAATGTGGGTCCTTGAGGCTTGGACATGTGGTGGTGTTTTGTCAGAGGAAATGGGATGTATTTGCATGGACAAATTCATCAGAGCCAGGGCCTTTCCCAGATCAGGGAGATCACAGTGTTTGAATTGGCTGGGCTCAGTAGGGCCTACCAGGGCCTGGGCAGCCTGCGGTCAAAGTGTGTGTGTGTGTGTGTAGCTGCAGGGCTGCCTGGCCTTGCTGCTTGTAGCACAGCACATCTGCACACACAGCACTTCAAGACTGCCAGTCCTTTGTCAGAGCACAATGAAAATGGCGGACGTGCAGAGTGATGTGTGCCCTGTGAAAGGTTTTAAGTTCACAGACAGCGAAGTGTGAAGACATACAGTATATTTCCTGCATTTTTCCCTCGTGTTGATATGCATCAATTATCTTTTCCAGGACTTTGACACATGTATGCTAAATGTAGAATAAATTATTGGTATGTGCAAGACCTGCACTACACTGGTACAATTTCTTGTCATTTTGAATTATTAACCTAAACAGTTGCATAAATGTATCTAGAGATGTAGAAGCATATATTTTACGTACATGCCTGATTTACTGCTGCATCTTATGTTTTAAGAAGACAATTTACCAACTGCCTCACAGAAAGAAAATGTTATCAAGCTGAAAAATCCTCCTTGAGTTTGTATGTATTTATGCTGTTCTTGTGATACTTAAACTGTGTTTTGAAAAAACAAACAAACCCTAAAGCCATAAAAATGCAGACAAACATGACTTTAATCTGCTTCATTAAGAAGCAAAACTGATTGTTGTGAATGGATGTGGCTTTACTGTATACATTTGCTTGTATCAGAGCATTTTTATATTGTTGTATTGCTACTTTTACTTAAGTAGAATCTGAGTACTTCCTTTACTTTTTTCCCCAAGGCAGGGTTTAATTTTTCTGTAATGCTTATAATACTGACCCCTAAAAAAAGCCCATAAACTCCCCTGAGCGTCAATCTGAGGTCTCACATTTCTTGTGAGTGACAAAATTTCTGGGGTGAATTTCTACCTTCAGGAAATTCTTGTACATATTTTACAATTTAACACTGGGTGAGTTAACTAAATTCAATCCACAATATTCTCCTTTGAGTTATAAGGGGTTGTAAGTCCAAATCTGTCATGTATGTCAACCAATTTACATTGGTTTTACATCTTCACATGAAGCCACAGTTGCAGTTCTCCTGTCCTCTGCATCTCCCGCCGTCTCCCTTCATGTTAAGAGATCCTCCTGTGTTGAAATGACAGGCTTCTCCCAGAGATATGACACATTTGGCTCTTTGTTCTCTCCTAGTAGAAGCCTTTTTTCCTCCCAGTGGGCAGACACTGCACTCTTTTACTAGACTTCCACATGCTCTCACTTACCAAAAGAGACACTCGCCAAGTAATACTTTTGTTCAATTTCTCCCCTAATCGTCGTATTGGAGAATGTTTTGAGTCAGCAGTGAGATTTTTTAGGGCCCCGCACATCAATAGCGAGGATCCAGCTCTCTTAAGTCACATGGTACAACATCCTTTGATAAATGCAACACTGTGTTGTGTCACTAAAAGCCAATTACACCATGCTTTTTATGATTGATCTGCTCTGACAGTAGTGGATGGCATTTAAATCAACAGCCCCCGGAGCCATCTCTAGGCATAAACGGTGGTGGTTATGGAGGGTGGCGGGGGGTTATGGGTGCTTTAATCTCATTTGCTTGGTTGCTGAGTTGAGTTTCTAGATCACATGTTTTCAAAAAGGGAGAGCGGGAGAGCGACGGAGATATACAGCAAGCCTCTGCTCACTCAGCTTGGGAAGGCTGCTCTCTCTTACAACTTTGATTGTCCCCTGTGTCGACAGCTCGATCCACAGCTTCTGAAGTACAAGGCGCACACTGGCACTCATAAAAGTGTGTAGGGAGGTGTCATATTGAACGCGGGATTGCTTTTTAATCCCAAGCACATTGACTATTCTTGTCAATAGAACCCCAATACAACTGCCAGCTTGAGCTTTTTTTTTTCCTACAGGATTCTTGCTGGGCTTAATTTTCAAAGTGAACGCACAGATGCCAAGGAAGGCTTTTTCTCTCCCCCCCCCCCTCCCCTCCCCACACACTGCTCTGCCTCACTCTGTGTTTGTCCTGGAAGTCCATGCCAAGAGCAACATGCGTGAAGCAGAAACGATCAGTGGGACGCTCCTCCACCGCCTGTTTCTCTAGCCTGAATGACCTGATGGGACAAATATTCCCCTCACCTGCTCTCCTCTTTTAATCATTAAGCTTTTATGGTAAATCTTCATTCTCTCTTATTTTATCATCACACGTCTATTTGAGAGCACTGACAAAAGCCTCAAGCTGTAACTAAAAACATAGTGGCCTTTTTCTTCAACTGAGTCCACTGTCAGAGAACCAATCTTCCCTTTTCTTGCTCGTCTCTCTGTTTGAAAAATTATAATCCACATCATTAGACAAGTTTCTTTCTGTATCTAAATTAGAAGGTCTTCTTTCAGGCTGGACATCACAGGTGTTCCCTTGGTTTCATGTCTCAGGAGGCAGAAATCTTTGAGGATACTGACTATTAACCCGTGCTCTAATCATCTAGTCAGGAGGGGATATGAAACCCGCCAGAAGACTGAATTAATACGACCCACTGAGGAATACATGAAGAAAGCAGTGAGTGTCCATTTGCAAGGCTTAGGTACAACTGTCATAGTTTCTCTCATCGCGGCACAGCCCCTTCATCTCCCCTTGATGGTGTCATGGAAGTGAGAGGCGTGAAAGCACAGTGACACTCCACGAGCCCGTTCCACTCGCAGCCGCTAATTCATCATGACAAATGTGCTCAGATGATCTGGCCCAGCAGCACTAATGGGGAGAGGAGAGAGCGCACTTCATTTGCACAAGACCCACTCCAATTAATCCATCCAGCTTTACTCTGGGCTAATTGGAGCGGGGCCCTCCCTGCCTGTGTGCTGGTGTAATATACCCAACACAGTTTAACAGCTCCTGTTCTCAAAGATCATACTTTTTTTTGTGGGTGTATGTTTTTTGGTGTAGATTGTGCCAAAGGGGCTTTTGAGGTTGTAAAATCTGTCCGTGTGATTCTAAACACAAGACTCTCTCACAAACACGTGTTCATAATGAGCAATTAGCTGCTCATATTTCCATGTTATCATATTTTACACTTTCCTTTCTCCTATTTTTAGATTCAGAACCCATGGATACTTTTCCCAAACACATTATTAACCAACATAAAAGTGTATGTTTTAATGTGGCCGAATATCTTGAATTTGGTTTGTTTACCAAATGCAAAATGTATTAATAGCAGAATAAATGAGTAGATACATAAATAAAAATGAGCAGATAACTGTCAAACACTAAAAGCAGTATCACCACTAGGTTAAAAGACCGTGTTTCAGTCCCCTTGAAGTTCTCTCACTTCATATGTTTTAGCTTGTTTTGACTACAGCAGCGTGTGTGTGTCCCATGAGACACCACATTGCTTTGGCTCACTTTAAATCCTTTGGCACAAGAAGGACATTCTTTGTCTAAAGTTAGAAGTGGTCTGTCTGTTAATTAATCCATCATAAATTGATTTTGATCTCTGCAGTGTATGATTGATGCTTCTAATACACCCTTGATAGTGCAGAGTCCTCTGAGAAAGGCAGGCACTGATCTAGTCTTTAGGCCTTTGGCTCATTGTCAGACCATGTCCTCAACAACCGTCGTGAGTCTTGAAATTATATAGCAGAAGCCGACTATATATTTGCATTTTCGAAGTTCGTCTGTGTGCAGTAGAAAATCTAGAACAATTGTTGGCCTGTCACTTCAGCTTTATCTTAAAAACTTACAAAGGTTTTCCTCCTTGCCATACACGGCTGCTTGGGTAATGCTGCCTCCTGTGTCTGCAGACGTATTTTTCTAAAGGTGTGTGTGGCACATCTGTGCAGCTATTGTTTATTCATGGAGTAAACCCTTTGAAATGTGTTAAGATACTTCCCACTCATTATAAAAATCCTGCCACCCATGGATTAGGACTTTGATGTCACCAATCCTGCTTCAAAGGCTTCTTTCACTGCTATTAATCACAGTTTAGCCTCTGAAGATATAGCCAGAGAAAACATTTGGACATCTTGTGCAGAAACTTTGAAATGTTCAGACTGTCTTGCATATGCTATGTTCATATCCTTTCCGCTGTGTGTGGGGCTGTTGGACTGCTGTGCACGCAGCTGCACTCCTGAGTCCATGGGATTCAGCTCAGATTTAGGCTCCTTCTGCAGTACATAGTAGTGTAGCAGTTGACTTTGTATTCTTGCAGCTTGTATGTTGAAAAAGAATATCACCCCAATGTCTTTACTCTGCCTCCATTTTTGATAGTTCACCCTCGATAATAATTTCTTCCTTTTTGTTTCACACAGCTGTGCAACCTTTATCCAAGCTTTAAATAAACCCTGACATGACTACATGTGTCTTTTTTTTTATTTTTATGGTTTGGTTTTGAACAGGAAATCTGGCGACGTCCAGAGCCCGGGTCACGGCTGCCTCAAGATCTCTGCCGCCACAGCTTGGTTCAGAACGCACCAAGGTGAGGCTTGTCCTCCCGTACCACAAATCATCACGTCTGAGAACATAATGTTTTTTATTTGTTGCTCGCAGTCATTGCACCATAAGAAACCCAGTAAAATCTTGTGCTGTGAAGCATAGCCACATTAATTGACTACCCTGTTATGTTTGCTGTCTTGCTTGTGGTGATGCAGCATTGCCATCTGGCATTTGGTGTCCACGGCACAAAAGTAGTTTTTCTGACTTACTAGCTATTGTTGTTTTGTTGTTAATGGGTACTAAAGTATTGTAAAAAAAAAAAAAAAAGTAGGTCCTCACAAAATCAGCTCAAATAACTGCATCAACATACTTCAATAGGAGGCCATGATAGTTTCATGAATATCCCAGAATAATTTGTCCTGTACCAACAATGGACTTACTTAGAAGTATGCTGAAAATGTTTGCATCCAGTGTCTATTAATCATGTTCATACTGAGCTACTTCATGCAGAGTTTCTTTGAGTGCCTTTTTATGGTGTCACACACACACTACACTGTCTTTTAGCACAAAACAGTTAGTCACAAAGTTTCTTAATAGAAATGGGCTTTCTAACTTTATTACTTCTGAACTCACACTCCATCCATTTCATTTCACTCTGTCTGTTTTACTTCATTTAAGGGGAAGCATTTGGTCAAATCATAATGTCTGTAAGATATGCAACTGAAAATGTCTTTCCAGTTCATTGTGGAATTGTTTTTACTTGGTCTTCACATTATGATTTACAGTGAAAAACCCCTTAAAGGTGAATTTCAGCTTTGTAATTTCTTGTCTATCCACGTCTCTTCCTTATTTCCATGTCAATCGCCGACATCTTCCGTACTCAGTCTCCCAAATACCTATTGAAGGTAAGATTTATGTTGAAAATAGTACATTTCTAAATCTAAATATGTTTTTAAATCACAGACCACTGAAATCAACTGATCATCATTGTAATCCACATTGAAACTTTAACTATGTTTCACTAATTTTGAACTGTGTGCAGTTTCACCCTTCACTCTAACATCAATCACAGTCTGGCTTTGGAAAATGTAAATCATTTCTTTTGAACTATTTTTTTCACTCAACCACAATTCTGTGGCATTAATGTAAACAAATGCACTGTTTTTAGATGATAGAAATACTTAATGTTCCAAAATAACTGTGGAAAAACTGTTCTACTTTGATGAACTTCCCCATAGCACCTACTCGGTTATTCTTGAACAAGAAAGGGCTTCTTAATAACAACTCAGTGTGATTGATGTAATATGTATGCTGTCATGGTCTCAATCAGAGTTGGGGAAAAGTTGACAAAAGCTGACGCTTACAAAAAGTTACTAGTAAGACCAAATTAAAGTAGTGTGACGGTTGTTAGAATAGCGAAAGTGAGTCCCAGATAACAGTTTGTACTTTTGTGTGATCAGCTTTCAAAATAGCAAAGTGTCAAAGCGTCAGATTCCTCCCTTCATGTAACGTTTGACGTACCTTTCTTTATCTGTACTAGGATGAAGATATGCACTTTGCAATGTAGACTTACCATAAAATATCTATTGCATCATTAATTTTGATGAAGCCATGAACTGCAAAGGCCATTAGAAAGCTTATTTTGTGTCCTCGTTAATCCGTCGTCGTCGGGGTGACTGTCTGCTTGGTGACGGCTAGTCTCATTACTCAGAATGCTTTGCAATTTTCCCATGCCCCACAGCAGTGCAGAATTATTCTCTAGATTGTTAGCTTTAAGTGTTTATGGGACTATGTTACAGATGGCACTGTTAATACAGCTGTATATTCCCAACTGGCCCATTTAGAGGAAGGAGACCTGCTGTAATAATACCTTTATCTCTACAGAGCCCACAGAGGATGTCAGAAATGAGACGATGCAAATAAACTGCATCTCATTTGAATCTGCTGCCTTTGCAGTGATACTCCTGGCCTGAGTCTGGCCTGTTTGTCAATGCAGCGTCTTCATTGTGATCTTTTGTGTCCAGGTGGACACCATGGAGATGATGCGTCACCCAGAAGAAACCACCAACATGAGGAGACAGACTGTGGCCTCCTATTTCCGTGTGGGTGTTTTCTCTTATATGCTGCTGTCTGACAACAACTCCACAACACCTCCATGTTAAATAGTCTTCTGTTCAATTTTACAATCACAATTGTGTTGACACAAACAAACGGTTCCAAAGAAACTCTTGAAATATAGCAGGAAAGGGTACAGAACTCTAATATCAAAATTGCTAGTTTTGAATTACTAGTTATTGTAACATTGTTAGCCTACGTTTATTGATGGTGTTGGTTGAATCATATCTATTGAAGGCCAATTTCAGTTCAATATTAATCATTAAAATCTATTTTAATGCATGTACTGTACCACTCTGGGAAATGTATGAAATTAAGTGTTGTACAGTCTTGCTTGCTTCTAAAAATAACATGGAAATACCTAGGTTATGACTTCTAACAGCGACTTTTAAAGTTTGGCAGAGCGTGCTATAATCTTGATAAAATTGTTTCAAATTGTAAACTACCTCGTTAGTGTTTCATATAAATTTGATTAACTTTAACCTACTGTATCTACACCTGATTACAACAATGCACATTAAAGCGGAACCATAGACAGTTAGAAAGCAGCCAAAATCCACAGTGACACAGACAATGAAAACAACAGGAATAATTTTTACTACGTCAATCTTCACTTCCGGAAACTTAAGATATTCTGATCAAAAGATTTTACTATGATAACTCACACTGTAGCCTTCCTCAAAGAAGACCAAGATGAGCCTTCTGCAGGCAGGACAATCGTGGGAGATGAGGGTGGACCTGGGAAAGAAATTACACTTTGCCCAGGTCGTCCAAACATCTCTGAGGCTTGACATGGTCATATGGTCAGAAGAGGCGAAGAAGATCATCATATCGAGCTGACGGTCCCGTGAGAAGACAGACGCAAAGACGCCTTGGAGAGGAAAGCCACTAAGTACCAGGATCAGGTCCAACAATGCAGGGACAAAGGGTGGCAGGCTGGTCTCTTCCCAGTTGAGGTTGGCTGCAGGGGCTTCCCAGCGCAGTCAGCATGGAGGATACTGACAGCTCTGAGAATAGCAGGAAGGGAAAAGAAAACAGCTACACGCAGATTCGAAGAGGAAGCAGAAAGAGCCTCTTGCTGGCTCTGGAACAGACGGGAGGAGTTGAGCTGGAAGTCAGGATAGGATGGGCAGTGACTGGCCATCACTGCTGACCAGCCAACTGGAGGGCGTTGTGGTTTAGGGTCGAAACGTCCGAGGGAAGTTGGAAGCCACCAGATGACATTTTCTCCTTGCCGAAATCTATAGTCATAATTAAGTGACTGAAAGTGGTAGCAATTAGATGTATCTAAATGTAGCGTAATCTAAATTTCTACATCAGTAAATTCATCAGTGAAACAATACAACACTCATCATGTGGCTTTGAGTTTATCTTGTTAACAGAAATACTGTTCTCACTTCCTGGTAATTTGATTTTGATCAATTCTACTTTTCCTCAATGTTAATTTGATTTTAATGAAACTCAACACTTCCTGTAGATGTTTCACAGTAAAAGATTTCCAGGGAACTAAGTGATTAATCTTCCTGAGCCACTGGAGGGCTTCTAATGTGAAGTACTGAAGATGATAAGTTTGTATTTACACCAAATAGGAGTAACAGCATATCATAACAAAGAACACAGGAGCTCAGGGTGAGAACAGAAAAGGGTCCATACTATAATATAATAAAATATACCTTTAGAAATTAAGGTCAGTCTCAGTTAATAACTGAAAAAGCCTAATAAACTAAAACAATGTCTCTTCAGTTGAGATATTTTGAGAATTTACAGTAATTTGACTACGTGTATATGAAAGATGTTGCCCGTAGTGATGACCAACAGCGTTATCATAGCTCTATGGAGCTGTTTAGCATGTTTCAGCTCATTGTTTTGGTTTTCCAGCCTACAAACCAGTGATTGTCATTTCCAGTAAATGTTGGCAGCTGTTTTCAGTGGAAAAACCTCAGAATACACCCCTGGACACGACCTGTTCAGCACCAAAGGGTGCACAGGCAAAGTTAGCTAGCTAGTGGTAAATACATCATGGAGAATTTAGCAGCTAAAGAACCAGATAGTTCTCTCAGGAGTTAGAGACCAAAGCTGATCTAAAAGGAGAGTGAATATTGGACTTCTTGAAAAGAATGCTAATGTTGATCTTCTTGATCTGTAAATAAGCAATAGTTTGCACAGTCGCCATAAGAACCTTTTATATGGTTATAATATGATAATATAATATGTTCTGCTCCTCCCAAATGATTTATGCAGCTTTAAACAGCCAGATTTTTTCTTGAATCACAATTTTTAAACATTACCACAATTTGCAATGCTAAATAATACAAACAATTCCAAAATTCAGTTTTTTTTCTGTCTGTTACTGATTAAAACATCTATGTCTGGAAAAAGGTTGGTTTCTTGAAGTTGATGTGCATATCTTTATATTCGACTTTGATAATGTGAATTAATGTGATAACTGCTCTCTGGATTTCTTGCCTTGCCTCTTTCCACTGTTTATGGTTGTCTCATTGTGTGTCTGCAGTACTCCCTGATGGACTTGCTGTCTAAGATGGTGGTGGGCCAGCCACACTTTGTGCGCTGCATCAAACCCAATGATGACAGGCAGGCACTGCGCTTCTGCAAGGAGAGGGTGATGGTGCAGCTGCGCTACACGGGGATCCTAGAGACTGTGAACATCCGCCGTCAAGGATATTCCCACCGCATCCTGTTTGAAGAGTTTGTGAACAGGTAAGAGTGGTGTCAAGACAGGCAGCACCTCCACACTGCAGCACACACACATGCTGAGCATCGACGCAACCCCAGAGATAGTGCAGAACAAGTGAGCCACGGTCTGCATCACACAAAAACACGGCTTCTTTAATTAAATAGGGGTGCAAGTTGAGCAGAGCAAGAGGCCGACTAATTGGCAGTCATTAGTGATACTGCAAGACTAAATCCTACAGCTCTCTTAACTGGGTGGATACTCCAGTCTGGAAAATATGGATACAATTCAAACAGGGAGGAACTGTGATTACAAGGGGTGATACATTTTAATGGAATTCCTTTTACTGTTCTTAAGTTTGTTCTTAAACTCAGTGACCTGGAAAAGCTCAAATGTAGTCTACATGTCCCACTGGTATAACATTAGAATACAATTAGAACAAGGCTTCATCATTAAGGGGACTTTATGTAAGGGTGTTGTTTTATTTATTTTTTTTTGGAAGAATGTGGGACAGGATATGATAACTGTTTACAACCCCAAATTTACGAAGTGTATACCTACAATACACATTCTTATATAAAATACACTTAGACCAGTCTGTGGGAAAATGCAAGGAAACTCATGTTTGATTAGTTTCCCTTTGAAAAATATTCCAGCCACCTCTAATGTGGAGACCTTAAGAAGATATGAAATTTTATTAACTTGGGCTTGTAGTCTGTAGGAAAAAGAGCTTTGAGATGGCTGATTAGTCTCACTGTTTTAGGGAAGCTTAAAAATGTTGCTTTATTTTGGTGACCTAAAACTTTGAATGACTACATGTTTTGTTCTTGCATGTCCTAGTTTTTGTCCCAATATTAAAGAGTGATCAAAAACCTAACCGATGATTTTACACCTGTGCATGAAGTGTGTGTGAATGAGAGGGTGCATTGAATCCATATCATCCTACCTGAGCCATGCACAAGTCTTACAGACAGACTAGAACAGCTAAACTGCACCTTTAGTGAAACTGATTTAAATGTGTGTTCTCATATCAAAGGCTCGTCTGATGTTGCCAAGCAGTGCTTTGTATTTACCATCAAAGAAATAACAGGTATCAACAGGAATTAGAATGAAAGGCTGTAGACTGAGGCGGAGAGGGGAGTTCAAAGAAGTTTTTCTTCTTGTTGTTGTTCTTCTTTTTGACCAACGCCAGAACACAAGAGATGAACCAGTCGTTTTGGAGCCTTGATGACCCTGAGCAAACAGTTAGAGCCACTTTGTCCTATGCTGGTATTTTGTAAACTACAACAAGAGGATCAGTGGATGGATCCAGACAATGTGAGCAATAAACATGCAGTGGGGCTGATGAACACTGATAGGCCCGGGCTGATGGGCATCTTCTGTGGCCACTGAAATAAGAGACGATGATCCATTCAAGAGCTCCAACAAAGGGCCTCTGTTGAAGACTCATGTCTCAGTCAGGCTCATTTTTCTGTTCTGACTGAGCAGGCAGTTCTCCAGCTGTGGTGATGCTTCCAGCAGTTGTTTGGAAAATGGTGTTAAGATTTCTAGTCTCTCCTCTTGACAACTGTTGGGTTAAACTACATAAAAATGTTGTCAGTTAATGAAGAGGAGCTCCGTGTTTGTAATCAGTTATGTAATCTGGGAATCTAATCTTAATGCTTGTTGATTAGTTTTGGATTATTCACTAAATTTACAGTTTACACTAAATTGACACAAAGGTAGTAGCAGATTAAAATGAAAAGGAGTAGTCTGACATTTTGGGAAATATTCTTATTTGCTTTCTTGCTTAGAGTTAGATGAGAAGATAATTTTAAACTAATGAGACTTAACATGTTAATTAGTGAGCTTTAGAGCAGCTAGCAGATGGATTTTGTTACTTTTGGACAGAGCCAGGCTAGCCGTTTCCCCGTTTCCAGTCCTTATGCTAAGCTAAGCTAACTGGCTGTGGCTTAATATGGGAGCGTATCAATGCTCCCAGGGTTCTATGTTCCCCAGCTTAATGTCCTCTTAATATGACACATTAAGCAGACTTTTGAAAGGGTTTTATGTTCTCAGCAATGTTTTTACCCAAGGTCAAATGTTCAATGTGTGTATGTGGTGCATTTGTCTCAACACTGTGTCTTTGTGTTTTACAGAACAATTTCCTGTTGGAAACACCAAAAGGTTTCAGTAAAATTGAAAATATCAACAAACAAAAAAATTAACAAACCCTTGAAAAGTAATCCTTAAACAGTGATCAGATAACTTTGCTTTTCAAATATATAATCTTTGATGACTACAGATTTTTTTTTTCACTAAATCTTAATTTCACCATATCGGCTACATCTCGACTCTGCTCTTGAAGTGCTATATCTACATTAGATAAAAATATTTCTTTGTTTTCCCCGTGGCCTTCTCTCATAGATATTACTACCTTGCATTTCGGGCTCATCAGATGCCTGTGACCAGCAAAGAGAACGCTTTTGCCATACTGGAGCGGGCCAAACTGGAACACTGGGTGCTGGGGACGACAAAGGTAATGAAACAATAAAGAAATCTGGGTTTGTGTTATACATTTTACCTATAATAAGTATAATATATACCAAAAATCATGTATAGGAAACAGTCCAAGCTGTTTTATAAACAGCAGTACAGATATCTGGACTGAGATACTGGGATATTCTAAGCTGGGTTACATATCCTGCCAGGTTTTTCTGAGGTACTACCATGTGGAGCAGCTGAACCTTCTGCTGAGGGAAGTGATAGCTCGGGTGGTGGTAATTCAAGCTTACACTAAAGGCTGGCTGGGCGCCCAACGTTACAGAAGAGAGAAGGACAAGAGAAAACGCGGGGCCATAATCATCCAGTCAGGTACACTGGTATTAATTAAACCATAAACAGAGGAAAGGAATTATTCAAACTTAAGTCAAAAAAATGCAAATGAGCGTGGTATTTGTGATGGATTCTTTTATCATGTAATGATGAAACGGGTGCAAATTTTATGTGAATCTGACCGCTGGTTCCTTAATGACCTCTAGTCTATTATGTCCAGGTGAATCTTCATAAAGAGAGGAGTTTGATAACCACAGCTTGACCTACGAGGGTTAAGAGCAATACTTCAGAGCAGACAATAAGACCTCAGAGAGTTCAAAGGGATCCATCCCTCTGCCACCTGGTTTAGCAGTGTTTTGAAGTGGGATCTTGTGTAGTATGTGAAGTCTATTTTGTTTCACAGAGGCAGGTCAACAATCTCTTGCGCACACACACACCGTCTCTTTCTCTTTCTCTAGCCTGGAGGGGCCATGTTGCTAGGCAGAACCTCAAGCATATAAAAAAGGAGCGGGAAGAGGCAGCGATCCGCATTCAGTCAGGTAAAGAAATGTTTGTGTTTTTCTTATAAAGTTTTTCATGTATTCAAGCGCAGACCTCTGGAATTTCTCATGTAGTCCCCTGTCCGGTGGAAATATACACCACTTTTTCATGCATTTTCAAAAGGAAAAGGGATAAAGGCCTGGAAACCTTACATCTTTGTGAAACACCTTTTTGATCTCATTGAGTGGCCTATGAAACAGTAATAATTAATTAATAATGCATAAAGAAAAGCTTTTGAAAGTTTGGGCAGCATTTGGTCCCCATGTTTCAGAAGAACAGTGCATACTGAGATCCTTTTTTCCTTTCATCTCTTTCCCAGTAAAGGCAAGAGAGGGGCTTATCCCTTCTGTTTCCTCACGACTTCCTCTCTCAAATTCCTGGCCTATTACACAGCTCTCACATACCAGAAACAAGATGCCTTTTTATACTGTCAACCTTTTCATCTGAAATGTAAATTAATTCTTACTCAGTGTGCCTTGACGAAGATCAAAGTGGGCACATTAACCTTCCCGGGTCCCCCCCCCCTCCATGGAGCCTCTCACTGGAGGACAAGGGAGGGTGCCAAAAGGGGCAGGAGAGAGGAGGGCAGGGGGAGGAGATTTGGCATTGTTTCCCCCAGCTCTCCTAAGGGCCTGCCCTCATATGACACATGGAGCATCTCAGTCGCCTGCGCACCTTGTGTAAATGTCCTCCATTAAAACCCTTGTAAATAATGCTGCAGAATGGGTAAACATGGTTTTGGTGTGAGGAAAGCCTCTCTGTCGGCGTTGTCTTTCTCTTTAGAGAAATGTGTTTGTGTGTGGCCGCTGGGGTTCTAGGGGGGGGGGGGGGGGGGGGCGATGAACCTGACAAAAGTGGGGCCGCAGCCCCCCTGGCGGAGCACACCACCACATTAACATTTTGTTTTCTCCACACCTTATAGCCTTTG
>JAVQJF010110432.1:0-21444 GCA_036023855.1 Gadopsis marmoratus | reverse complement strand
TTTTTCAGAACCAGCACAAAAATAAGAAACACCTACATAAGACGATTGATTTCTGTGCGTTAGTCACTGAAGCACAGCACAAAGCACCGGCCACCATTGTTAATCTCTTTTCGACGGTACAAGATCATAACAGGCTAGCCTAATTCTACAGTGAAAAACTAACCTACATTTGTATGCAGGGCAGGGCTTTGACTTCAAATGTAAGGTTACTGCATTTCTATTCAAGTTTTGTTCTGTGCCAAGCAACCAGGGTCACCTTACCAAACATTCAAATTTAACTGAAGTGACAGATTTGAAATGCAGGGCAGACAAATTCTGTTTTAGTGAAACGATGCTTGCTAGAGCAGTTTACTACAACAGCACTCTAACAAAAATGTCTCTTTTAAGGGGAAGTTAAAAGGCCTTTCTAACAAAGCAGATTTAGACAGCGATTCACGATGTAACTTTTGCAATTTTCCAAAAAATGTCCTCATTTAGCCTAAACTTTTAAAAGATAGGCTTGATTCCTATTACTTAAATAGGACAAAATCATTAATTCGTTTAATTAAATTCTAGTTAGGGTGTATGCTACTTGGTATGCTCTATTTAGGATAAGCAATCATGTGAATATCATTCTATCTGAAAATGAGAAGGGTGACAGTGATAAAGGAAGCCAAAAGCAGTCATCATCAGTCACATGATGGGATTAATAGCTGCAAGGTAGGCTGTCTGTACTTTGTTTATTTGGTTACAGATGATTATGTTTAGGAATATGGTTAGTGTTAAAAGGCCTCTGTGAAATAGGACAGGTCAGTCTTTTTGTCACCCAAAATCAATTCTGATACCTAAACTCGTATTGAATATTATGCATCAGAAATGTAGTGGCAATAAGAAAGGAGATTGCAGCAGTGCCTGAATGAATGTAAATGATTATTACTTATTTTCAGCTTCTCGGTTGTGAGGATATTTTCTTTGACTGAAGTCATAATAAACTGAATAACTTTAGGTTTTTGGAGAGTTTGGCAGAAAAAAAACAAGCAATTCAAGGCTTTGGAAACTTGTGAAAGGAATTTTCACTATTTTATGATGTTTTATCGACCAAATGATTAATCAGTGAATCAGGACAGCAATCATAACATTGAACAAAAATGACAATTACAATTAGTTGTAGCAGCCCCCGTTTTTGATGGGGATCAGCCACATCTGTCCAACACCTAATTCACTTAATTAGGTGATGGCGCCAAAAGTGATCTAACAGATCGAATCGGTGCATCTCAGTGGAGTTTGGAGGATGATTAGTGGCTGCCAATTCAGCTACCTTTTGTTGTTCATGCTGTATGACCCTCATCATTTTTCTAATTCTCTCATATAAATCATAGCCAATCATTTTCCCAGGCACAATGACTTCACCCTGCTGCCACAGTCATGACTGTGTGACATAATTAAATAAAACAATAGGCCTCCCTACTCTGCTACACGTGCAGAATCCCTGCAGCACTCCCAGCTTTGGTGTCCATACGTATCTGTCCTGTGCCTTCAATAAGTCAAGCACAAACCCATCAACAAAGCAGTAGATCAGGAAACACTGGCATAGGGTGCAGTTCTTATTTGTGCAAAGCAAGGTCATGGAACCGCATGGATGCTGGATCAATCAGACAGATTAATGAAGCACAACCTGCTGACATGACGAATATTGACACCCCTATTACATCTTGGTCCTGCAGTCATCAACACTGCTTAAATAAATCATGCCCAAGTAGAAGGAGGCAAATAAACTTCTAAGCCTAATCCTCGACATGATGAACAGGATACAAGAAGAGCTTAAACATAATGTAAATGGGGCTCTCCCTGGAAATACTGAACTCCAAAATGTCACAGAATTAAATATCATTCTGGTAGCTGTGGCTGCAATCAATTTAATCTGTGCTCAAAGGTTTTGGTTTAAAATCAGAAACTATATATATCACACATAATGTGAGGTATAGCTGCAACTAAAGATTAGTTAGAAATTCAATATTATTCATGATCAATTATTCAGATTTCTTTTATGTATAATTCAAACTGTCAGAAAACTGTGAAAATGCTGATCTTTAAACAGTTTGATTTTTCCAAAATGCAAATATATATATATACTGTATATAGTTCATGTATTATAAAAAACAGCAAATTAGAGCAACAATCCCAGCTAGCTTGGGCGAGAGGCGGGGGAACACCCTGGACTGGTCGCCAGTCAATCACAGGGCAGACAAATACACATTTAGGGGAGACAAACACACATTCACACACCGATGGGGACGCAGTTGCAATGCTGGCCTCCACCAGGGGCAACTCGGGGTCCAGTGTCTTGCCCAGGGACACTTCGACATGTGGACAGGAGAAGCTGGTATCAAACCACCAACCCTGGGGTTAATGGATGACCGCACTACCTTCTCAGCCACATTAAATTACTTAACTGATCAAAACTGTTGGCGATTAATCAATTCATCAGGAAGCACATAAAATTACAAAAACCTGAATTAAACTTCATGTATATTGGCCCACAGCTCTGCCGCGGATAGAAATAACAATCTACTTGAATGCGCTCGTTTGCTTAAATGCTTAAAGCACCTCAAACGTAATTTTTCCTGCCCAGATTCTGCTTGTATTTCTGACAACAGGGACTCAGAGTGGGCCAGAACAAATGCCATCCTCCGTTTTTAATCAACAGGAGGATTAACCTTTGCTATCAGCTGCGCCTCTTTTAGCAAAATGTGGAGTCAAGATTTAGGATTATACCTGTTAAGTCATGCTTTAGCTCATTATTGGACTTAGATCTTCAAACCTGTATGACAGCCCATATATCACTGGCATTAGGTTACCACTAATGACTCAGTAATCCTTCAAATCTCTCCAGAGAAATGCACCTCATCATGAGCCTTTCTGGAAATTAATGTATTTGCAGAGGTGTCTTCGGTAATGATCCTCCATATTTTTGTAGGTGAGCCCTCCACTTCCGTGCCCTCATCAAAGGCTGGTCGTCAGAACATTTAGGTAAGTACCACAACGGCGATTCTTATTTCCATATCACTCACACGGCGCTCATAAAACTGACTGCACACAGCAAAATCTGTGCTTCTCAAATTTTTAACAGCACAGCACAATGGCTTGACCACACGCGATGTACTACTCAACCCCAGTGCTGAAATGTTAGTTTACTGATGAATTAGATGATAGTTTGATAATCAATTAATTATTAAAGTCAACTCCATCTTTATTCAAACGGCACTTTGAACACGACACTGATGTTCCAAAGTGACGAACTGGTGCAATCCAACTGCACTTGTTTTTTCCAGACAACATTGCCAACAATATAGGCTTCTCGGCTGATTGCATTAACATAGAAGGCCCTAAATTGGTCCTCTATAGGGCAAGACAAGGGTCAGTGCTGCCAGATGTCAGCCTGATCAGGCAACATGTCAACCACTCTCCTTAGTGTTACAGCCAAGCCAGTAGCTCTACATAAAGGTTACAATAAGGTGACGCACAGAACAGCAGAGTGGGAAGTTAACTTTTTTAAATGTGACCATCTACCAGCCGCTGACAGATACATGTTCAGATTCAGCCACTAAATAGCAAAATCCTTATATTGTGTCTGAAAACTACCAGCCACGTTCACAGTGCAGCAGCTCTCAGCCTGAATCACAGAAAGTAACTTGGGACTGTTGCAGGACCTTTCCGTGCTCCTCCACTGGCGACGGGAACATTGCAACTGCACAACCAGGGACCCGACAGCAGCAGTGTGACTGGGTTACGAATAAAAGTGAGAGAATAATGACGTTAACGGGGAGGATTTTAGCCGCAGATGCTGCGTTGTCGCGCGGCTCAATGACAACTGCTGTAAAAATCAGCAGCTAACTAACGTTACAAAACTCATCTAACTCGACCGTAGCGGCGGCTGCGTGCCGCTTCGGGCGACACTACACCGTGCGACTTGTATGCGGCAATGTAACAAGGCTGTTAACTTTTGCCATGTTGCGAGTCCGTTGCGAACTTCCCGTTGCAGCGAGAGAAGCTAACGCTAACTGCCACAGTGTCGGAAGTTAGCACAAGAGAAGTGAAGTGTCCAAATACCTGGCTGTGGCGTCTCTCCGCTTTCATGGCTCGCTGTGCCGCTGAAAGGCGTCCCGAAAATCCACACGGAAGTTTGGAGGGGGTTTTTTTTCTTCTTTTTCTTCCCTGTCGTTCTTTTGAGTAGGTAACCAGGAAAGCCTCCGGTTAGCAACGAGCGAGCTGTCAAACAATGGCGGAGCCAAGTACGGCAAGCGAGAGGCCGACACGTGTTGTTTTGTTGACGTTTTGTGCGGCGAAAACTACTTTGCGCTGTTTCGCCCTTGCGCTTGTCAGTGAATAGTTCACTGTGGAGACGTGCGCCAAACAGAGGGAGAGAGCGAATGCAGTGACTCGGGGTGATGAATAATGACCGTTTCCGTTGGCAAACCAAGCATTTCTTCAATTCAATTTAATATCAGTGATGGAAGAAGTATCCAGATGCTTTACTTCAGGGGTTTTCACTAACGAGGCATGTCCTCGGTAATATTTGTTGGAAATCTGGGGGTTTAATAACATAATTTAATAACAAGAGGGGTTTGCATAATACAGTTACACACCTATCATGTATTTGGCGCATAAGGCAGATTCTTTATATGGTTTTGATTAAATATAGACATTTAGTATGACAAATTACACCTGGCAGCATAGAAAAGGCTTTAAAACAACATTTGGACCATGATACAGGGAGTTAAAATGTGATGTCTTATTGATTTTTTTATTTATTTAGATTTATTTTGCAGTGTTTGGCTTGTGGCTAATCTTTAGTTTTGTGGTTGGTGAGTGAAAATGATCTAAACTGATCCCGGCTGCAGCCCTGTTCACTAGGGATCAACACCAAAATGTAAAAATGCTTCATTACAAATAAAAGTACTGCATTCAAAATTTTAGAAGCAAAATGTACTAAAATATCAAAAGTAAAAGTACTGATTGAGCAGAATGGCACTTTTCAGACACAATGTTTAGCTGGCTGAGGCGGAGCTAATTTAAATCTCTATCTATAATTTGATCTATAATATTACATCATGTAGTATTTTATGTAAAATCTTAATCTACAAAGTAACTTCAGCTTCATGGAACTCCTTCCCCACAGTGTGAGTGTGAATCTGCCATCACGTGTGTGTGTGTTTAGTTCTGTAATAAAGAATAAGCAGATGGATTCATATATTTTGTTTGTTTGTACACATTACAGTGATCAAATCTGTAAGGACTAAATGTGTCATTCTCCAAAATGATTTATACTCTTGACAGCATTTCAAAGATGCAGGTATTTGTGACAGCTGTTTTGGTGATGGATGTTTAGCTCTGGACAGTGCATACATTTATTGGTCAGAAAACATCCCAGAAACTCCAAGCCTTAGATGGATAAATTCATTTTTTATTTCCCAACATACATGAAAGACATTGGATGGTGTTCTTTGATTAATTAAACAAAGATATATAATTTTAACCTCCTGGAGTTGGCAGCTCACATCTTTCAAGTTTTAACTGTAGCAGTTTTTAAAGACCCAGAAGACTCATTTCTGTCCATCTGCTGCATTTATCAGAAGGTGTCATCCTTTTTTACAGCTGTCATTATTCTTCTGCAGTTATTCAATGGTTTCCCTGCTAATTTAAATTCAAATTAATACAAGACTATTATGTAGATGGGTTTGATGAAAGTTGCATGAGTTGTCGTGAAGGAGTAAGTTATTCACTGACATTCAAAAAAAAAAGTTTCCACAGAATATGTGTAGCTTGCTCTGTCTCATGTTTTACACTTCATGAGCCTCATAGAAGTCTGTATTTGCTCATAGTGAAACTAAATTTACATTAGTAACAGTGGTGGAAAGTCACAAAATACATTTATTCCAGTAGTATCCTTAAGTATTTTGACATAATTTACTTGAGCATTTCCATTTTATACTATTTTGTACTTCTATTTTTTAAAATGATCCATTATTTCACAAAAAAGAAAATATTAGAGGAAAGAAAATCCAACAAAATGAATACAAATTTGTTTAGAAAAACTTAGTTTTTATTCTTTCTTAACCCTTCAATAATCTCACAACCCCTCAGATTTATCGAGGGGACCTTTTGTATGTAAGATTATAGGGTGCCGGACCTTGATGTATAATGGAGTACTTTTACTTAAGAAAAGGATTTCAGCACTTTTTTCACCACTGACTAGTCATACCATCTTTTTTTCTCTAAGCCAACATGAATTAGATCTGAGATGAAAAGCCGGACTCTAAACATTTAGGTTTTTGTGACATGTTTATCGACACTCCTCATTCTTTATTTTGTTCCTGTGGCACTTTAGGCTTGGGATTTGCGAAGCTTAGTTTGCCTGAATCATAATCTTGAACAACTAAAATAGCTCAAAGCTGATTCACTCTCTTACCACTTAAAGTGGACCCTTGTTGATAGCTTACTGTGTGTAACCACCAAAATGTCTTGATTTAATCATCCGAAAGCAGAGTAATAATGGACATTTTAAAGCCTCTAATATCACTTTGTTCCTTATTAAGCAAATTATTTCATGTTGTGTGCAATTTCACTTTTTTTTCAGTTGTATTCCTTGCCATCTCCTACTCTATGGCTTATTGTTACTGTTCTGGTGGCTAAGCTCTTTCAGAGATGCTGGGACATGAACAAAGCCAGTGATATCTAGTGAATTCTCATTACAAGGGGATTATCATATGCGCCAGCATGCATTCCACTCCCACATCATTAAGTGTTTTGGACCATTTACTGCCAATTACACCATTGCTAATGCTTTTTTTGAGCCCACCCTTCCCCCCAGGCCCATGATGATTTTTTACATGTTTTGACAATCAGCATGAATTTATCTTCCTTGGATTATTTGCACTGGATTGGACTACCTGATAATCACTATTTGCTCTGTAGCAGACGTCTGTTTCTTCTGTGTGACTAAACATCAGTATCTACAGTATTAGAGCTCTCACATATGCTCCAGCTACAAGGGAGAAACTGGTATAGTGTAAATACTGATCTGTGATATCTATTAATGCTTAATGGGCAATCAGTATTCCCGAATTAGCAGAAATTCTAGTTAATGTGTCTCTTCTAGCCGTTACCTGGTTCACAGCATGTTGCTTCAAATTAGACGCCTACTGCACAGCCTCAGCTTCACAACACAAGCCTGGCGTTCTACAGTGTGATGTGGATATATTGCACAGAGCACAAGCAGGTTTCTTACACAACCTTTCAGGCTTACTAAAATATGAAGCTAGCTGCATTTAGTTAGTTTGTAGGCATTTGGAGATCGACTTGTCTACGTGGTTGTTTGGTGAGTACCATACATGAGTTTGGTTTTGCTTTTCTTTGTCGCTTGTCCCTTTTTTTTTGAAGAGTTTCTGTTTGAAATTAGTAAGCGATAATAGGTAGGCATTTCTTTTTAAAGGTGGCTAGTTGGTTACTGCAATTTCCCCACACTAAGTTTTCGCACCAGGCGCCAACAGTGAGTTTGTTGCAGATTTAACTGCAAGTGGCAGTGAAAGTGGGTACAGCTATATGCTCGGGATCATATCCGTGGCTTTCTTGGGTTAATTTTCTGGACCCACTGGTGTACTGTGAATAAATACCCCCTATTAATAGCAGGAGACTAGGCTTTATTAAGCGTATTAGGCTTATTACTTAGCCTTGGTTGCGGTAGAATCCAGCCTGCTTGTGCGGTCTAACCTTTGTGCTTTGTTAAAAGGAATAGTTTGACATTATGGGGAATACGCTTATTCGCTTTCATGCTGAGAGTTAGATGAGAAGTTCAATACCACTGTCATGTCTGTACGGTAAATATGAAGCTACAGCGAGCAGCCACTTAGCTTAGCATAAAGGCTGGAAACGGGTAAACAGCTAGTCTAGCTCTGTACGAAGGTAACATGTCCAGCCTTCCAGCTCCTCTAAAGCTCACTAATCAACACGTTATATCTCAATTGTTTAATCCATACAAAAACTGAAGCCTGTCCTCAGTAACTTCCCAGACTCGTTTGTTCAATCCACACATTAAATTATATTCTCCTTTGTCCAAGCTAATGCCGGGTTGTAACTATGTACAGTAAACCACGTGTAGCACTCTTATTTCATAAGAGGAGACTGAGTACACACATTTGAAAAGATATTGTTGGTGATTATAGCAAGATGTGAATGGTAATATTTTTCCCTTGGCATTGAGGAAATGAAAGTTGAAGGAAGTGTTTGCCCAAACTATACTGATTTAGGCTAATGATGCACAGCCTGCTTTAAAACGTTTGTTAAAAAGATATTTCTGTCAGCTACAGGGCTTTGATGGTAAAACATCCCAGCAGAGACATGAAAAAAGAGATTACCTCCACAATATAAGTTGCTGTTGACCAGAGAAAACATGTCATTTCTCATCAACAGTGCATGTGAGAGCATTCAATATCAGCCCTCCTGCAGGCATCCAATCTCCTCCTAAGCTGCTGTGTGTGGTCCCTCTGCCAGTCTGTTCAACTTTTCTCATTAGATTTCCCACTCTTATGCATCCCAAGTATTTTTGAAGTGCATACTGTGTGGAATGATGCAATGCATTCAAGTGTCAAGCCTGCATAAATCTCATCATGTCCAGGATAATTCACATATGGAAAGTTTGGTATCCTAGCAACAGCCAATAAAAGCCGCCTTTGATTGAGTATTGCCTGTGGCCATCATGAGTGAAGAGTCAACAGGGCTGACTCTCTATGAACTGATGAGAACGTGTTTGCAAGCAATCAAAGGTTGTTTTAATCATTCATTGTGGTGAAGTAGAGGAATAATGGCTTTTCTTGTCTTGAGTGAGGAATAATGAAGTGTTACATGCCGCGGTTATTGTCTGTGTTTCCTGCTTTATTTTGAAATCCTGACCTGTCTTGGCTGTTCAGTTCCTGCCCTCGTGTCGCTTATTGATTATCCACACCTGCTCCCCATTACTCGCCTGCCCCTGATTCCCTCCCACTTTCCTGTATATACTGGTCCCCTTTTTTTATTTTTTTATTCTCGTTGATTCATACTGCTTGCCATGTTCTTAGTTTCTGTGTCCCTGTTTTGCCCTTCCTATGTTCCCTGTCCTTCGTTCTCTGGACCTGGACTTGTTGCCTGTCTTCATCTCATGTAAGCAAATATTGTGTTCAATAAACCATTGAACTGCTCCAGTCTGCGTTTGGGTCCTTTCCCTGCCTCCTGTACTTTGCACCCCATGACATGAAGTGCGTGTAATCATTTTTTACCAAAAGGTTGATTTTTAACATGAGCGCAGACAAAATGAACCCAATCAGGTATGTAAGCTGGGTGGTGATTGCCGAATTAAACCATCTGACTGTCTTTCACACTGGAGGGTCACATTCGCGGATCGGTTTCATCGTGTGTCGCTGCATCTGATTGTGCCTTGATTGCCAGTGTTCTGTGTGAGAATGATTTCATGGCAAGTGTTAAGTCCTTTGTGGATTTATCACGCTCTCAAGGCTTCTACGCTGCTACACTGAACGAAAAAAAAACCACGCAGACTCTTTCAGCCTGAGATGCTGAGGGAGCTGAATTCATATTTTACCAATTTAGTTTCCTTTTGTATTGTGTTTACACATATGACACTTAATTTATGATGAGACAAACTTTTACAGGAAAAGCCATTAAAAAAAAAAGGAAAAAGCTTGTGCCAGCAAGACTGGTCGTGTGCTACCATGGGAGAAAGCAAGCATAATTTTGTTATACAGTCAAGTCGGCTCTGAATTGTCTGCAATTTCTCCTTTGAAGCTGCACTTTTTAAAAAATATATAAAATTAAACTTGTCTTCTCAGCTTAACCCAAAGTGTTATTGCTAGAGAGAAGAGTGTCCCATGACTTCTAACTGATTCTCTAGAGGCTCACTTTGTTTTGCTGAAATTAAATTCTGGTGTTCAATATGGACAAGAAGCAAACGCTCAAAAATGAATAAGTTGACTTCTAAAAAGCAGAAATTGAGCAACTGTGAAAACATTTGACTTGCCAATTACATCTTTTCCACCTCTCGTCCCTCTGGTATTCTCTGGTAAAAAGCCATCACAGACTAGCTGGTTTGGTAAACATGTGCTTTGTGGATTTCACACTAAACTGTATTTCAGCTTTGCAAAAGTTACTTTTTAACTGTCTGTTGGAGCTGCCAGTGCACAAAGTGGCCCAGTGAGTGTTTATATTTCCACAACATTTCATCTCTTGTACTTATATAACACATTTTCATGAATATTGAGTATTGGGCTTTTGATATTTGAATTATTTGAATTGCCAATACACATAATTTGGTGCAACTCAAGCTACAGTATGTTTTTGCAGAATGATTATGCAGATCCACAACTCAGGTTTACACAGGAGTGATGCAGCAGACACACCTGGTCTTTATTAGTTATTCTTAATAAGGTCAAAGAAGCTCATTTCAAAATGATACATAACATCCAGTGAATTGTGTCAACTCCAGATATGTGGAGGTAGAAAGCCATTTCTATTTGTGGACATGCTGCTGAAACTGCTTTATTTTGGTAATATGAAATGACAATGACATTTTGATTCTTATGTTTTGAATGCCACTGATGTCATCCACCACCTTAGCCTTAAAGCCTTATTTTGTTAAAATTATGATATAATTAAGAAATATCTAGAACATGTCCATTTTATATTCTTTTTTGCAAACGGAAGTTTGTTTGATTTCCAGCCTTTTTATTTTGGAGTTGAGCTTACTTGATTCTTTTGTATGCTATGTACTTGTTGACCTGTTGCCTATATTATCTCTATCTATCTTTTCTGTCCTTTTGTTGAGTAACTTTACTTGTGCTCTGAATCAGTGGATATTGATACACACCAACACAAAGTGTTTTGGTTATTTTGTGTTTATCAGAACATCACTTCCCATCACATATTTGTTCAAAGGCAATGACGCTAGAAATTCAGCACAGTAAGAAATTGAGTGCTTTAAAAACACACGATTCTTCTAACTGTATTCTAGTGCAATGTAACTAGCGAACCTTCTTTCAGTGCTGCAAAGTACAAAAGAAAACACAAGGCTAAGACCTAAGCCAGTTTGTTATGTCTCTATCAAAGAGAATTCCTTAAGACTATAACACGAACGTTCACACTTGTCTTCCTTTTTATACATTTTCAGATATTTCAGCTCTCAATGGATTGCTCCACACATTTGACACACTGGAAGAAGAAGCATGCCTGTTCTGGTGGGCAATTTGAAACCACAGAGCAGTAATTTGCCACCCTGGATGGAATAATCTTCAGTTGACCAAACACATCATTAGCACCACTTGTAATTTATCTTATTGTGTAATTGGGAAATTACACAGTAAATCAAGAAAACAAACATTTCTCTTTTCATTTGTTATGCATGAAGTGCCTTTCGTTTTATCCAAGTAATCCATATGATTGGAGATCATAAAGGTTGAACGCTATTAAGGACTCATTTGTTTGTTTCATTTGCTGGATACAAATACTTACATATAATTATTTATGTAATATAAAGGCAGGTCATTTGAAATATAATTCAGTATATAATTTCAAAAGTTATAAAATAACAGTTCATATCAGTGCTGCAACAGCAGAGAGGCATTGCTTAGCTTTTTCATATCCTGCAGAGAGAGAAGTTCTGATACTACTGATATGATAATCAATTGCACTGTGGCCTGCTTTTCATGTGCTAAAAGGTACTTGTATCTGTAAATGCACAGCCACCATGTTAGTTTTTTTTTTTCCATCCGATCATAACAACTCCAGATAACAGCATACGCAATTCTATTTACATTTTTAAACATTGTGATTCTTTTCTATTGCTTTCACTTATCATCTGTCCCATAAGTGTAAATGGTTTTACAGTCTAGCGCTATGAAGGCAGTAAAAGGAGTGCATTAGAAGTGCTATGTATGTACCATGCAAGATGCAAATTATACAGATACAGCGATATTGTATAATTAGCGATAAGAAAAACTCTGTTGCATAAACATCCCAGAACATAGAATTATAAATCAAACTGGGTCCTTAAGCAGTGTGACAAATTGTGGATAATGTGCTGATGCTAAGCATGGGAATATAAGAATCTGAGAGCAGAAAGCTATTCAAGATGGAACTTCCCGAAATGCCTGGAAGATAAGTCTTTGATGAGGACACCAATGTCGGGAGCTCGCACCTAGACAAAATCATGACAGATCATTAACTATGCAGCCTCCGCATTTATCTGCAAGTGGGCTCATGATGAGGTCAATTCTGCCTACACCGGGCTGACTTTGAAATGATTTGTGTGGTAACTCTGGTTTATTACAGTTTAAATTGGTGACATATTGGATGTCATACATAACTATAAAACTGAATCCAATACTGTAGCAACATGCATTCTCAGGTTTCAGTCTAAATCTTGACAATCAGTTTTGTTATCATAGGAGATTGAGAGATTAAGCCAGGACAGCTGCTGCTGTGAAACATATGGGAGCAACTGAAATATTGACACCCGGTTCAGAAAAGATGAGACATTTATGCACTGAAAGGCCAATATCTTGAAAAATGTTCCTGCAGGCAAGTTTTCAGAACCTTTGCTGAAGTAAATGTACCAATACAATGACGTAAACAGTACTCTTTTATATGTAGTCCTGCATTCAAAATCAGTAAGTAAAGTATTATCAGCTAAAGGTACTTCAGTATCAAGAGTAAAAGTATGCTGTGACTGATTTATTATTATGTTATATGGCAGAGGTGCAACTAGTATTAGAGACTGTATACACAACTGTATACTAGTTTAGTCTAGTAATCCCCTTTTGGGGCCCCTCCGAAATGGTCACCAGCTAAATCTTGAGAGTCGTGAGATGATTAATAGAGAAGGAAAAGAAGAAAAACAAAGTTTCCCTCTACAAATGTTTATAATGTACAGACTGTTCACTCAAACAGGTATTTAAAGGAAATGCTCTGAGAGGTTTAGAGAGCGAATCACTGTTTGGTGTTAGTACAACTCACAGACATCTGAAACATTACAATAGCCCCAACAAGACACTTTTTTTTGGTCAAAAAGTCTGGAAACTATAACAACTTTGTAAACTTATTATGCATTTCTTATGTAAAATGTTAATCTGAAATATAACAAGTAACTAAATAAAAGCAGTGGAGTAAAAAGTACAATATTTCCCTCTGAAATGTAGAGGAGTAGAAGTGTGACGTAATATAAAATGTAAATACTCAAATTACTCAACCACTGCAATGTGGTGTTAATTGACCACAAAATGAGACAGTTCTGCAGCAGCACCTGATACCGAACTAACACATATCAAAGGTGTTAATTTATCTCAGCAGGTGTAAAATTATTCACTTTGCCAGATTTTCCACACCTATCACACTTTCACAACATTTCATCAACACTTTCAGATAGTTTTGAACCGCTGCCCCAGGGCCAGAGCAAACTCCAGCAACAAATAACTGTCACTGAAAAATCAACCACTAGATTTGCTATAAAGCAAATGGTTCCTCTCAGTTCCTCTCACAAATCACAATGAGAAATGTGTTCATTCCTGACATACAGGCCAAATCACATTATAACTTGCTGTATCGTGCGCTCTACTGGATATCTGTGTAGAACAAAAGATATTGATGAACTCGTTTTCTGTGCCTATACTTGTTCTATAGTGTGGCACCCTCAGTGCACAAACATTTTTATTTTTCATAGTATTGGTGCTCTGTGTTCAACCTTATCTCTTAGAAATTGCTTTTATACGTTCTAATATGCCACAGAAATTAAAAAAATAATAGAATGCATTTAATTTGTTTTCCTACAATTTCTGCTCTTGCAATACAATACAATACAATACTGCATGTAACAAGTGAAGCATGATAAAGTTTTCATGGTTATATTTTTGGAACTCAAAGCACTTGATTAAAGGTTCCTTGTGGAGTTTTTAACCAATAGTAGTGCTATGAAGCAATGTTTTTGCGAGGGTATCCCTGTTTTGTTTGTTCATGTACACGCGCACAAGTATGTGGGTGACGCGATAAACAATCCTGCCACGGTTTCACGCTATTCCACTTATCTACACCAAGCAATGCAGAAATGTGCCGGCAAATGTAGGAAAAAAGAAGACTTCTAGTAAGTCAACATGGGTGTAAAAAATTCAGGTTTCAAAATGCTAAAAAAATTTGCTAAAGTGCAAGGCTTTAGTGCTTCAGTCAGTCTCTGTTGGAGGATGATATCGGGATACAAAAGCACAGTTAAATAGCTTTGACATTTCTTGCAAGAAGCTGACAGATAAGTCAGTCCCTCTGACGAGGATCTGTATCTCTCATATAAAAAGACTTCCTTTCACAATCCGTGCACTGAGCTCCACGGGATTTTCTATTGGTGATGCCATTTTCCAAGAGAATTGATTGGTCGGTAGGTGGTGCTTTTATACACGTTGATCTGTTATGTCCAACATAACCAGCTCCGGAGCAGGTTAGGTGTGCATGCATAAGTTACCATGGCAATGTAACCCGGCAAGAACTGAACCACTGTCGTAACCCTGAAAACCCAGAGTTAAACCTGAAGTTAACTCGCTAACCTCAAATCCTGCTTCGTAGTACAGGCTTCTGATCTGCCTTTTTTATTGACAACAAACAAAATGGACCTACAGTATGTGGGTTTTAGGAACTAAAGACTCATGAATTTTAAGGGTGAAGGTCTTAAAATGTTCAAACTGTTAAATAATACTGATGAATAATAATGATAAAAATGTCCGTTTTATCCCTCACAGCTTGGCACATATTGAAATAGGTCCTACCGGCGGCAATAACATGCATTTGCTTAGCTTTTAATTTAACTGATGAAAAAAATCCAGTACAGCTGATAACTCAACAATCCCCCACCCCCACCCCACCCACTCACCCCCCAATTCCTTTCAAAGCAATTACAAAAATCCCTCTCTGTGCAAAACCAGGATATAACCCAACACTCTAAATCTGAATAAACAATCTAATCTTACAATCATTGCCTCTGGATTACAGATAAACCCCTCTCTCATTTATTAAGCCCTATGATCATACACTGGAACTACATACCAATAAAATGGGGAACAAGTGAATCCAACAAGATACTTTAGCCTGAACACGATCTGATACAGTAGGAGCCTTTACCTGAACATGTGCTGTTTGCATGACTTCCTCTACGTACAGATATACTGTAGGTGCTGTGCTTTGCATTACTCTGTAGTCGTAGCTCAGCTCATGCAGTAGATTCAGGCTTGAGGGGAGCATCAGCAAAGTCAAATTTTGTCCATAGTGCAGCTCTTCTGAACAATCAATGCCGGTTACTTATTTGTGATGGAGAGGCTTTTAAGCATGCACAGCACAGTTGTTTGTGCAGTACTGTAGAACTGAGTGTATTAGAAGAGGTGATGCATTAGATTGTACATCTTATTCCTAAAATATAGTAGATTCAGCATGTCTGGACAAAGACATTATATAGTAACTCATACACAGTAGTATAAACTCTGCAAACATACACTTCACATCCCATTAATAATATTTTATAACGGCACTTCTAAAGCTCAATAATAAATATTATATCTTGTTTGTTTAATTCATACAAAAAAATTGTTAAAACATTGCATTTTGCTAAGATAAGCTAACCAGCTGCTGGCTGTAGCTTCGTATTTAGTGTGCAGACATGAGAGTTGTATCTAACTTTTCATCTAATGCTCAGTAAGACAGTGAATAAGTTCTCAAAATGTCAAACTATTCCACAGTGATTTTTATGTTTAAACGTGGACACAAGGTACTAATAAAGTGGCTTTGCAACCCACCATCAGTGGCATTTTGGAGCTGTATACGCACTGAACATAACACAAAGTGGTTCTGAGACAGTTCAGACACCTGGTCAGGGTGCCCCGTGAGCACTTTTGGATGTGTTTCAAGCACTAATTAATGTCAGCAGATGAGCCAGGTAGGTGACCGGGTTGCAGACCAGGACATTCTGGAGGGGTTACATCTCCATCTGAAGTCCCCAGGGAGAGGTGGAGGGAGCTTGGAGGGGGGCAAAGAAGGCTGGAACTTATTTGCTCGCCCTGCTGCAACTGCACCCCTGACAAGGATAATTAGAGGGATTGATAGATGGTGGATTGTCCAGTGGTTGTTGCTCAGCATCAGTGTTGGTCACTTTTCTTGTATATTGGATTTCAGTTTGAAATGGTTACTTGCAGAGTGTAGGCGAGTGGCCTTGGTACAAATGTTAAAAACTGTATATTATAAGCAAAATATCAGGCACACTGTACAATCATGTAGATCTCACAATACAACACACTACCACAAACTATATCCTGAAATATTAGCACAGGGTTGAGTCAACATAACTCTGACTCCATCTACAACAAAAAGTGAACATTAAAAATTTAAAGGATCAGGCTGGCAATGCTCTATATTTTTGTCAACAGATTCTATGAAAAGACCAAATGCAACGGAGTATTAGTCGGCCTTTCAATACTTTCCAACTTCCCTACTCTGTGTGCGCCACTCAGCCTCCAGCCCATTCATTCCTACTGAAGATATGTCTTTAAACAGTTTATGAATATGTAGTTTTATTTTTAAAGTCTGAGTAATTTCCTAAAACAGCTGGGCACTGTAGATTTGAACAAGCATTACTCAAACTGAAGCAGATAGTCTGTTTGTTGGGGGCTATTTTCAGATGCAGGTTAAACTGAACTGAACCAGACCTTGTGTATTTATAGCAGCAGGATGGTGTATGTGGGATAAACTGAAAATAAGCTTCAGTCTGTGTGTTCTTGGTAATGAAGGAGCACATCACCCCGTACAATGGTGTGACTCACTGATGTTTCTCTAGTCGTTTTTGGACAAAACCTGAAGTCTGTTTTACAGAAGAATAAGCTTTATCAGGCTTCGGTTACACAGACAACACTTGTGTGTCAAATTAAATTGTTTTCTTGGGTTTTGTTGAATTAGAAAAACCTTAAATATCACTAACCCATTTTCTCAAAAGATGTATTTTTAATTCATGACTTGCACTGGTGTGTATTTCCACCTCCTGTAAAGACTGGATACATTCACTGCCAGTTTATAGCCTTTTATCAGTTGCATTTTGTTCATTGTGTCTCAAGACCTACTGCTGATAAAAATCTAACATTATGTTTATAATCTACCATGTTCCACAATGGTGCACTTTATTATCTTTGAAGATGTATGTTTGCGCGTGGCCACATCTTGGTCAATGTTATTGACATGTTATTTTCATAAGGCCAATTTCTATTTTTGCTGCCTGCTGTTTTTTCCACTTTTCCTCCAGGTTTACACCAGGCTACTATCAGGGATTTGTCAAAGCTGACCTCAGAAGAGCAACATTTCCATCGCCGTAGGCTGTATACACAAACTCAGCCCTGCAGACAGCATCTGAACAGCAGAGACATTAGTCCCATTTATTACCCATCCTGGCCAAAATTGTTTTTGTCCTTCACAGTGAGTGTTCGGCGGCATTTCCAATTACCAAAGACAGTGTGTTGACCCTCAGGGCCATCGGCAAGGTGAGAGAAGATGTAGATGAGAGGAGGTTCCATTCTATTCAATCAATACACTTTTTATAGGCTGTGCTTGTCTGTCAGAGGAACAGCAGTATCTTTATCCCCAGCAAAACATCACTGCCACAGACTGAGTCATGACATTTTGTTTGTGGATCAGAGAACAGGCACTTACTTGTTTCATTGCTGAAATATGTTTCATAGCACAGGTTTCCATTCCTGTAACTTCAAAAGTTTGATTTCCTAAGCTCCAACCTATTTCAGGTTGAAGGTGTAATATGCTGGTCTGTGACAGCCATTCAGCCCTATTAATGTACTTTAGTATAGGAGGGGGAAACCTGGCGTAGGAGATATGAGCACCTCATTCTAATTGGTATCCCACTGGTTATTATGGATGTCTTTTGATTGGGTGATGGAGTGCTGACTGACTAATTGCCTGGAAGGTAGAGCTCTGAACCTGGTGAGTCAGACAAAGGACCCAAGTGAATTCGGGTAAATGCTTGTGGGCTAGGATGACAGAACAAGATTTATGGCAGCAGAAATGTCAAAGTATTAGAGAATTGTAAAGTACTTTCTGCATCATTTTACTGAAATAACACTGAGTAGAAACCTATACATAAGCAGAATAGGCAAATTCCACTCGCCATAGTATGTTAGACCAGGGGTTTTCGAAGTCTGACACTGAGAAGCGAAACCAAACTCAGCTCTCTGGAACCAGCTTCTGGTCATCAACCTTCACACCAACCATCTAACAGCATCACAAACATGTAAATCCATCCAAGTGCAGCCAAACTGCTTCTTCTCCAAACATCAGACAAAATCTTACAATGATAAAATAGGTTTTGGAAGTAATTTAGTTTTTCAGGTAAAAACAAACTTACCCTCTTTGCATCCATCAGATTAAAGGCCTGTACTATGAAACAACTTCAACATACTCAGTATATCTTTTCGTTTCCTGGCATCACTAAGCCTAACAACTGCGATCATGCTCATCGGTCATGCCGTTAGATGGATGGTGTGCAGGTTCATGACCAGAAGCTGGTTCTGGAGATAAAGTGTGCTGGGTTTGGTTTGGTTTCTCTGTGTCAGACTTTGAAAACCCTGGTCCACCATATTAAGGTTCATGGAAATTGCCTATTCTGCTTATGTATAAGTTTCTTCCATCAACTTCACCAGCCTGCAGAATATTCACCTTGGCTCTTCAGTCACTTGTCGCCAGATCATTGCATCAGCTACAGTGGTAGTTTGCATTCTAGGCCAATCTCCAGAGATTATTCTTGCTTGTGTGTGCTTGCTACGTTGTGATTAACCATGTTAAAAACGTTGTGTTTTGTGTTCTCTTGTCTCCAGTGTTCCCCAGTGCATTCCTGCCTGTCCGCCTGTATCTATTTTTCTACCACTACTGCAGGAATCATAACAAGGAGTGTTTAATATTTTAAGGTGAGACTGAAATGTTGAAGTGGTCCTTTTCCTTTAGATGTGAGCTGCAGATGAGAAAACTGTGATTAAAAAGAACACACACACACACACACACACACTGTAAAAATGTAACCTTAGTAAGCTCACTTGAATATTTGTGTGATCAACAAATTATTCAATTATGTGACACATTCAGCCGATAGTTTTTTTTTTTACCCCACCAAGGTGACAAAGCAAAGGCCTCCGGAACGGGACTGGCATCATGAGTCCCTTTTTGTGGTTAATGAAGGGCACAGAACGGAAGCTTGTGGTTTTGATTAAATGTTATTTAATGTATTTAAAGTCACTGTTGACATTTTCTTTAGTTAACCAAGACCACAATCTACCCCTAAGTCTATAGAAATAGTGGAATGGATTTTAAAAGATGAAGTCCTCACTCTAAAACCCACTAGCCCTGATTGCAAAAACGTGGTCAACATTAGAATAGACTAATATAGAATAGACAGCAGCCAGAAGAACCCTACCTGAGGAAAAAGTATTGTTTCATAAGGGATTAACATGTCTACAATAGAGCCTAAAGATACCCTTAACTGTGCATTTAGAGTGATATAAAAATGACATTACTTAAGCCACAGAGGGAACCTAAATTCCTGCAAAGCCAGTAAATAACACCTCTGGTAGAGTGGGGAAAGAGCTCTTATAATAGTCATTTCTATAAAACATGTGCTGAATTAGAGAACCCATTACAAATTAAGATAGCTATTAAATAGTTCCAGATTATTACCTATCATAGGTACATTGAGTCCATATTGAGTCTGTTTTTCATAGCCAGGCTCATAAATTTGGTGATGCTAAAAAGTGATAATGTTTTACAAAAGGTAGTATTAAAATTGAGACAAAGGCTGTATCAACAACTAAACATATACTAAGATAATATAACATTTTTAACACATCGTAGACTCTAATGGCAGCAGCTGCATTCTCATCTATTCCATTTTTTTTCTCTCTATATCATCTGAAAATATCTTGCTGTGTTGCAGCTCAGAACTACAATTTCTACCTGCGTCCTGAGCCTGCTGTTTTTCAAAACTAAGAATACTGAAAGATGTCAGAATGCCAACTAAATTAGTTTGATTTTTGTGTTTGCTGTTGATTGACATTACTGTGGCACAATACACGGTACCAAATGAAATCGAGGAGCTGCTTACAGCTGGAAAACATGAAAACAAAATGTAGATGGTGGTGAGACAGCTTCAAAAGGAAAAAGTATTACTAAATCTTTAGAAAAAGATTTGGCTCTCTCTTTAGTTTGATTGCCAAGAAGCGTTCCAAGGTTGAAGTTTGATTGATGTCTGTCAGCTCAAATCTTTAAAAGTATAATTTCCTATTTGAGCGAAATGTTAACATGCATTGATGTCTTGAGTACTAATTACAAAAAACGGTATTCAAGTAGGCAGACCTGCCATTCTACACTTGTGTTGCCTGGGTGTTCTGTTTTACCTGACCAACTCATTTGCAACAAGAAATAGGTTTAGAAATAAACATAATGCCGATCGGATGTTTAATACCATAATGAGGACATTTTGTTCGTTAACGCATCTCAAAAATGTCGATTACTAAACATATGAACAAAATGTACACTGACAATATTTCATTTGTTTGCCTCCAAAATATCTGATCTGAAACTATCCTGTCATCGTGACTACGCCATTTAAATAGTTTTTCAGAACTGGGTAAGATTAGGGAAAGATTGAGGTTTGGTTTAACTGAAACCACAACATTGCCAGTTCAATTCCAGCCGGTATGACATGCATTTGTTGCATGTCATACCCCTCCCTCCCTCGTTTCCTGTCCTCCTCTGCTATCAAATAAAGGTGACATAATCCCCAAAGATAAATCTATTTGCTGCTTCATCATGGTCAAAAGGTTAAATACATGGTTAGAGTTGGAGAATGATTGTAGTCATAGTTAAAAAAAACCCAACACTGACTGACGGCAGGGAAATGAGAAACGTATGCGAACTCTTACATCAAATTCAAATGTTTTAACTATCCACCCTGACTCTTGAGATTTGACTCCTTATAATAATGATAATAATAATATCTTTATATATATAGCACCTTTTAAAAACAGAGTTTACAAAGTGAATTTACAGAAAGCAAAAACAGGATACAATAACCTTGAACGTAAGTGTCATTAAAGGAATATTGTTTTTGCATAGGACAGTAGTACAATTGCACCTATTTCAGGGCATGCAGGCAAAGGAACACTGTATTGGGATATAAACAAAACAAATAAATAAATACTGACATGGCTAAAGCCAGAGTTTGTTTTGATGCTCTGCTCCCTGCCGGCATCAGCACAACACACACACACACACACACACACACACACACACACACACACACACACACACACACACACACACACACACACACACACACACACACACACACAC
>JAVQJF010110415.1:0-15483 GCA_036023855.1 Gadopsis marmoratus | reverse complement strand
CCAGCACCTTGTTGAGTCTATGCCACGAAGAATTAAGGCAGTTCTGAAGGCAAAAGGGGGTCCAACCCGATACTAGCAAGGTGTACCTAATAAAGTGGCCGGTGAGTGTATATATATATATATATATATATATATATATATATATATATCACATTTTATTACTACAATCTATCTATCTATCTATCTATCTATCTATCTATCTATCTATCTATCCGAATCAGGTTTCACATTTACCTTTAGTGTGCAAATGTTACTGAATGTACGCACACTGTCAAATCAGAGACAGGGAAGGAATATTACATGTCAACAGTATGAAATCACCTTTACCTGAATAGGCTCTAATAAGCTAATTGACCTTTTCCCATCACTGGCTCTTTCACTGCTGTCTTAACCTGGGAGGAGATGTTGAACGGTGAGCGCGTTTCTTGTTTCAGAGAGCATGCGTGAAGAACTTTTGTTTCTTAACTTGGCTATTTTTTCTCTCTTTTTTTTTTTTGAGGCTTTCAGTTAAATGAGCAGACTTTCTCTCATCTGGGTGTTCTTTCTTCTCTAACCTTCCATGTTAGATGCAAGCATAGCTACCTAGTAACAACTCTCCTGTCTTTGTGTGCTGAGGCGACAGAGGGCAAATGTCTCCTTTCATTTATTTCCACAGTAATAGTATTGTGGTGCGAGAGAGCATAACATTTATTAAGCTATTTATAAATTGTAGCTGGAATATATACATGTCAGATGGGATTCCGTCCCAGTTGTTGTGCAATGTGTTCCAGCAACAGCCCAGACTGCTCAACAAGGAGGCCACATTATAACCTATAAACATCAAAATTCTTACAGTCTCCCACTGCAGTTGTTTCAGGAAATGCGTTCGTGACACCCTTTGGTTTGAATTCCAAATTGTATTTGTTTAATGCTCTTTAAAGCTTGTCTCTAAGTATTCACATCTGTCTTTGAATTCTCTGTCCTACAGAACTGCGGTGCAAGAAATGTCAAGACGGATCTTGACTCCACCTCCATCCCTACCCCCTCTATAAAACCACTTAGCCATGCTGAAGTGCACTTTGTCCGTAACTGGATATAAAGGTCCTTGGTTTTGCTCCATTTGGAGAAGCCGCGGTGTCCAAAGCATTGAGTGTAACGCGCACATCTCCTTGTATATGTAATTTTCTGTGCAAATATGTGTTTTGTTTACAGAGGGGGAAAAGGTTCATTGGCAAACCAAGCATGAAGTGGAAAAAATATGATTCTGATGGAGCCTGAGTGGTCAGTTAGAGATGTGTGCTTTCTTCTCTGTCTTGACTATCCTAAGGTCATGTCTTTTATTCTGTTAGCTCCACTTTCTCCCCCATCCGGCCCTCAAACCGTATTTTATCTCTTTTAATTACAGCCCTTACAAGCAGACTCATGAGTTACAGAATTAGGTGTAAAACAGAAGAACCGTGCACTGCAGTTTTGCATAATCTTTGACATAGGACCCATGTGTGCCAGAGCGATATCTGCACCTGATATTTGCCGTCCTTAAGACTGGAGGGCAAGAAGGAGATCCATATTTTGGAAAGTACTCCAAATTGAATGCCAAAGGGCCCGGCTTCTGTACGGTGGGAGGCAATGGCATGTCCATGGGGAGATGACCATTGAGACCAATTGGAGCACTGTTTTCTGATTAGTATTACCATCATAGAGACAGCTATAATAACTACAGCTGGAGTTGGGATACGTGAATTAGACGAATGTGACTTGCCGCCCTCGCTGACAGCAAACGGGGGGGATGTGAAACTTGTTCAAACGAACGCTCGTATAACATTAGATATTCACATTTTCATTAATTTTGATGTTTTTAAGCATTAGCAGTTGTAATGATGAAGAAACATTTAGACTTGAAGTAGAAACTGTAGCGTTCCGTTTAGGCCACATGGCGTAACCGTTTTATTCTCCGTAATTAAACGGGCTCTGCTCTTAAGCAGGCACACACACGCATCTCTCACAGCCTGTGGTGCTTTTTGCTCAAAGGTTTATCCAGAGGGAAGAGCAGCCAACTTTTCACTGTGTTAGTGCCCCTCTATTGTTTAGTTTCCTTCCAAAACTAGCAAAGATGTGTGTTATTAACAATTAGTTTAATCGACCTGCTATTACAAGGAAATGTTCCGGTTCCTAGCATCTGCGGAGCATAAAATGATTCAAGCAGGCTAATGCTGCAGAATTAGCTCGCTCTCCGTACTGATGTTAAAGCCTGTTCAGTGTGCCGGTCGCCTCTCGTTTCATTAGAGAGCCCCCTCTCTTTGGGGCTTTTCCTTTTCCGCTCGGCGAGGGCCTTATGGCTCAGACAAGAGAAGCAAAGAGAGCAAACACGCTGTGACAATCGTGTCCCCCTTTTTATTCAGGAGCTTTCACCATTGGCACGATGGCTGGGCCAGGTTAATGTCTCCATACAGCATGTCAGCAGAAGCATCCTCTCCACAAGATGCGCACACTGGTGTGACGGCTACCTCTGACCTGTTTGCTGGGAATATTTCACTACAACAAAACCACAGGAAAAACATGGGTTGTTGGTTTTTGGTACCAACTTTGACGCCGTAATCAGAGGTATATGATTTTTTTTTGCGAGGGTGAGAAAGTAGATAGTTGTTTGTCATGTGTACGCAACAAAACTAAAAACGTGAAATAGAATGCAAAGGCGTATTTTGACACCGTGGTTGTTTCAGATCTATTTCATATATTTGCCCGGTATCCACGGTCAGCTAATTTTATCATCTCTGTCTTTACACAGGCTCTGATAGTCACATCAGCATCACATGGACGAGTGACATTTCTTATCTTTACAGCAAACGTGTGAATCGTGGTGTCGCAAACCCTGTTAATCTGCCTGTTTACAGTGCGTTAAGTGGTATCACATGGGGAGAGGTGGAGTCTCTCCAGAGTTCTGCGCAGTCCTGTGTCATTTACTCCCCGCATGACAGAATATGCAAACCATGTTTATTGGAGGGAGCGACGAACTTCTTCAGACTCGAGTGCGTTTGGCTATTTTGGACGGATGGTTTGACAGAGGCCAGCGCTTCTCCGAGCAAACGCTCCCATTTAAGTATTTGGCTGACTTTGAAGGCGCGAGCAAGTCTGGCATGATAGCGTGCCACAAAGTGAGTCCAATTGCCTCGACTGCTGCGCTTTCACTTGACCATGCGCCTGAAATGAGGGGACATTTAGGCTACATATGGAGCAGAACCGCGGCCACGTAGACTGGCTGTTCATATGCTTTGCTGAATGGGAAACCGCATCCATTTGTTCGTGGCTGTTCTGCATTTTGTAGTGTTGGGAATCAAGCTGTGCCATCATGCCCTTTTTACAGACCTGTGGTTGGTGTGATCTCATGCCATTATATCAAAAGAATCTAACTGGTAAAAGAGACTGAGAGTGGGCTGATTACTGCTTGAGAGTTATCTTCAGGGGTATAAAGTAACAGTAAGTACACTTGCTCAAGTACTACTGCACTTAAATATAATTTGGAGGCACTTCCTTTTTAGTTGGGGTTTTCCATTTTATGCTACATTACAGAGAAATATTGCTACTACTACAGCTCGAGGTTCTCGTTACTTTTCAGATGTATCATACGAAACACACGATGAGGTTATAATATATAATATAATAATAACAGTATTTTAAGTAATTGGCTCCACTTTAACCAATTACAGCACATATTACACGTTAATGCATCAACAATAATAATCCAACTGAGTAAAAGTATTGTGCTACTACTTATTTTTAAGTGTCTGCTTCCCTTTATTGATAATTGATCATTATTATGGTTTAAGCATTCAAGCAGAGGTACACACTGCTAGTGATCATTTTCTTTACACTATGAAATAGTTTGTTTTTTTGCATTCAGTATTGTTAATGCTGGTGAGTAAAGCAGAGTGCATTTCAAAAACATAAACATCTTGCTAAGAGAAGCTAGTGTTTCTTTATTATTAGTGTTTTTATGTAAAAACCTTTCAAAATCAATGATAAATAATATATTTGCGGGACTTACATTAAAGAAATTGAATTGGAACAAGAGCCGTTTTAAGCTCTAACTGTGGTCAGCTATCAGGCGAGTCCTACGGTGGTTGGAATAAATGCTGTCCACAGGATATCTAAGGTCTTCAGTGATCGTAGCCATGTGTGAGCTGTAAATAGAGAAATATATGCCGGGGCACAGTCTCTCAGATCCTCCTTGATTAGGTTGCTTAACAGTTTAGAGGATGCTTTGAAAGTGAGATTCCTCCTCTCTTTAACTCATTGTCACGTTGTTTTTCAGGTCTATAGATTTTGCCTCTAATCTGTTTAGCTGTACTTAAATTGGCCGCGTTGACATCTTCTCGTTTTAAGGCTGGGATCCCTTTTTTCCCCCTGGTCGAATACCCTTTCACGTAACTTAACATGCCATTTTGGTCTCCCAGGGACAATAATTGAGTTTAGGCAAAGTATAAATAGCTTAAAGGACAGGGAATACAGATGGGCATCTCTGTGATTAACAAACTCCAACCCAAGGTCTCTGTGTCAGGCGCTGGATTAGGACATTACGGAGAGAATGACAGAGCTTTTTGGCACTTTATTCCCTCTCAATAACATTCTTTCACATATTAAGTTAATTCCTCCCCTAGGTAGGGACTTTATCATGCAGAAGACCTTAATCCACTGTTGTTGAGTCCATCTCGCCCGAGCTTTGATGAAGCCCCGTGCTTTTCTGTGGGTGCAGCAGGCCTTGGTAAGACAAAGCACCCGTGACAGAGACAATAAGATGCAGCTTGAACCACAACAAAAAGAGGTTTCATCCATTGGAGTGGAGAGGAGAGGTGTTGTCGAAGGAAAAATGAGAAGAAAAAAAAAACACATCAAAGAATAAAGAAAAAGAAGACAAATTCACACAGAAGTGCCAACACTTCTGATCAAGAAATGTATCACTATGAACTGTGAGTGCTTTTATGAGGTGTAGAAGGCCCGGCCCCACTGATCTCTTGTATGGCACTTTATCTGAGGGCCACCTTTGACCCCCTGTTGAAAAGCCCCAGTTGATATGATGAGCGTAAGCTTTGGGTGTTCTTTTAGATCTGGTATTGGTGCTATCCCAAATTGAAAAGGCGTGTTTGTGGTGCCAGCGGCCAATTTATCCTTTGGCTTCTGTCACTCTGCATGGGAAAAAAGATTAGTCGTCAGTTGTCCCCCCCCCCCCACTGCCCCCGCCCCTCCTTTGCAAAATGACCACCAAGGGAAATTGAAAAGTCAGAGCTTGAGACTTCAAAAAACATATTAGAATGTTTTTGTGCTCCTAATTGATTCACTTTGCTTGTGTTCAAGCAGAGGTTGAAGAAGTTAGAATGCTTAAACCAACTTAAATAAAGGTTTGAATGAATTCTTACAATAAAAGAATCATACTTTCATTGTTTTGCACAGTATGGACACAGTAACAAAAAGCTGAGCAGAGCATATGAGCAGTCCATTGACCACTCCATTGAGAACATCTCTGTTGCAACGTTGAATAGAATAATTAATTCAGTCACCTGTCTGAACTTAAGCTGTCCATTTGATTGTCAGTGGTGCTGAGAGTCTCTGAAGGTTTTGATCCTTCTAGCGCTAACAGATGGTTGTTGTGGCTCGGCCTGGGCTGGGAATCACTCCGCAGACAGAGGGTTGCAGGGGGAAAATCCCCTGTTGCCGTCCCTAAGAAGACCATAAGCTTGAACAGAGAAAAAGAAAGGGCCTGCTACTGGTGCTAATTACCCAGAAACCACACAGAAAGTGCCCACTGTCACTAACTGAAGAGGTTCACATCCCTTCTTACACAGATAAAAGGCGTAGTACGAAAACATTTCGCAGGGGACAAAGGAGGGAAGATTACCATAATCTTTTGGTTTGTATCCCCTGTAAGCTGTCCGTGTGTCCTTTTCCCTCACTCTTTCTCCTCCTCCTCCGCCCGTTCTCGCTCACTCTCCACTGCTCTCTTGTTTCGTCTTGTCTAAAATCTGGTTTGAAGCAGCAGAAATGGTGGGAATTGGCTTTGCAGCCTAAGCCTGACAGTTGTGTTCTTCCCGCCTTCCTGTGATCATCCCTGTCATTGGTGGGCTGCTGTTGGGGTAATCAGACAATGGCAGGCGAAACAAGGTGTCACTGTGCTGACAGACCCCTCTTCATGTTATGTCATTGTTAATCCTCAGCCTTCAGCCTGGTCCCACTGCTGCTTTCATCCGAGCATTCTCTATGAGGGGATAGGGGATAAATATGATGCCTTCATATCAAAGCACTCTCAAGCGGCTGCTTTCTCCCTAAGTGGCGATGGATTGTACTGCACACAACTTGGAGCGAGAACTTTTTAAATGAGGACATCACAGCGGCTGTACCGCCCTGGCTCCCTGACTGTCCCAGTCACAGGAAGCCTGGACCAAAGCCAGTCACACAGCCAGGAAAACAGGCGCTTTAAAGGCGTTGCATAAATGCTGTCTGCTCTGGCTGCGGATCACCCCAGAGGCCTGAGCCTTTTAGCGTTGGGACTGCCTTAGAGCACCTCTGCGAAGCTCATTGGAGACTGCGGTGACAAAGTGGAGGAAATGGTTTCAATTAAAGGCAGAGAGTGACGGGGCCCCGTGTCTCTGTGAGAACAACAGCAAGTGGTGGAGTCTCCGGCAATCATTATCCAGCGCTTTTATAGCATCTAAAAGCTCAAAACATTCAGATTGATGGCAGAGTGTGTGCTCGGTGTATAAGACATCCCATAAATGGCTCCGTTTTCACTCTCTTGCTGTCTGCTTTTTTTGGCTTCTGAGTGGGTGGTGTTGAAACAATGACAGGGAACCTGCTAGTTTTGGTAAAATCTCAAGTTTATGAACCATTATGCTACTTCTCAGTGTGAGGGAGAGCACTTTGCATATTTCTCTCATGACTATTTTCATTCACATATCATTACGTTTCCTCAACATACCCTTCAGATCAGCTGATGTTTGGTTCAGTGTGTTTTGGAGATTTAAGACAATGAGTTGTTTCTGTTCACCTGCCCTAAACGCAGTTCACGGTTTTATTTATCCTTTAAACAAACGCTGATTTGCATCTTTTCAGATGTGACACACTCAGCTGAAACACACTCAGCCTTTTCATTTCACTGTTTGGTTTGCTGAGCTCTGATTGCATTTGAAAGTGATGCCACAGGTCCGTTCCCATTTTGTGTGCTGTGCTGTGAGTCTGTGCCTCGTTTCTTTGACAGCCTCAGTGTGAGACTGATGTTTCAGAAGGTAGACATGTGTGCTCCCTGCAACGCTGTGTTTACAGAGCCTCCCCACCAAGCCTCAGCTCCCTGCATACATGGCACAGAAGGCCCAGATGAGATAACACAGTTTACTGCTGCTCTTTCTAGTGGATGGCAGCAGCAAGGGAAAGGCAACTGGTGGACAAGTTACACTGCGGCTCGAGCTCTGTTGTTAATATTGAGGACACAAAATCAGAATCATTGCCATCTTCATCATTGTTGTCATGTGGACTCAGCCCATCATCATCATAATTAAGACTCCAGTAATCAGAATTACAATACATAACACACACACGTACACAATTACATAAACACATTATTGGCATCATCACTAACAGACAAATGCAGCCTGTTGTTCAGCCATGGTAGAAAAAGCATGTAATGATTTGGTTCTCTGTAAATTACAGAGGCAAGACAATGTCAGACTACCAGCAACTATCACTCAGGCTCTAGCGTGGCATCTCTTGCAGGTGTCACTATTGCCTCCACTGTCTCACTAAACTGTCTGTACTGTGACATTGAGGAGGTCTACATTAAACAAAACTTCACATCACATTTACAAAACACACACACATTTTACATACAGTATATGCTCATATATTACATATATATGCTTACATACATATAAAAATACATACATTTACCAAAAATGCAATACATTTAATAGCCCATTAATAGAAAATGTTTGCATATCATTCTTATTGTTTTTTCTTATAATAACACATTTAAAGAAGACCATGTTAGGTTTAGGTAGGTCATGTCTGGCATGGCAGGTACTGAACTGAGGCTCTGGAGGGACTGCTGCAATGAGGGTTCAATGGCCGACATAGGCAACCAAGCTAGCACTGGCACTAGTGAGCAAGTCTTTTTACTGTATTATCATAATGTGCTGGAGTGCTGCACTTTTTTGGTTATCAGATATTTCTCCGGCTATTGTCCACGGTTAAAACGCCGGTGACTATTTTGGAGAAATGGCCAAAGAAACCAAAAACCATCTCTGTGGTGTTGCATTCCCTGAAACATTACATATTCCCTGAAACAGCTTTCCTTGTAACACAAGTCAAAATGACAGCAGCAACGTCTGGCAACGGCCACAGACTGGATAGCGCTGAGCTGAGCGCGTGTCTATTTACACTCAGATTCCCGTTACAGTCAATCTGCATCTCTTATTTAACCTGACCAAGCTCATTTACAGGAGATGAAATGGGGAGAAATAGTGAAGAAGCCGGAGATGTTGCATTTTTAATCCAGGACACAGGGTACTAGATTTTCTTTGACAACAAACAGCACTTACAGCGTGTTACACACTGAGAGATTCTTCTACCCTGGAGCCCTGTTGTTGAGCAGCAGACAGTGAAGTGCTGGCCCTGAACCAGTCAGCTAAAGATCATTCTCCATTAAGGGTCTCCTGCATCTACAGCAGTCTGTCACTGATTTCATGATCTGCACATACAAATCCCCAAACTGGACTGAGAGAACCAGCACCCCCAGAGTTGTCAGCATCATAAATTTGCCCCAGAGTCCTCCATCTACCATCACTGAATATTTACTCAAACCTCTAACGGTTTCTGAACCAGCCACGGATCATTCTGGAAAAACTGCGAAGGAGAAAAAAATCTCTTTAAGAGGCTCTGTGGGATTTCATGGCATAAGTGTTTTAACCATAAGCGAGAGTTGCTTTAAAAAGTGTATATATACACACCTAATGTATTTTTCATTCTTCCCAAACTGTAATGGGACCGAACAGAAGTTCAGTGTTTGAGCGCCATCTGAACTAATTACAATCACTATGCATAATTGAGATGCAAATGCATGGAAAATCGCTCTACATCACATTTCATTTTAGTGACAAAGCATTTCAGAGCAGCGGGTGACTTTTCTTGTGTTGTAGCTTATGCCTGGGTGGTGCAGTGCTTAATTCCGTGACAGAGTTTATTGAAATGATTGGGTTTGTAGCGGGCTGCGTCCGGGGATTTGCTGTCCAAAGGTGTTGGGTCTGGAATTTGAGCGGCACTTCTTAGTGCTCCATTTCCCTTTGTTCTGTTTGTGTCAACACTTCCTGCTTGCTGGATATCAAGCCTTCTTTAATGGTTCTCTGTTTGCTCGTGCAGCTTGAGTGTATATTTTAAGCGTGCTGTTTTGAAGTTTATTTTCAAACTATTTCCCATCATCACACTGTAAATGATGTGCTTCACTGTACTGTAAATGCAGCCCTGTTATTAGTCGATTGGCTCATAATCCTTTGTTAACTAAATGGATCCCCCTCAGCTGAACCTGTAGCATCCCGGCTTTGTGTAAACCCACACAAAAAAGGGAGCGTTTGCTTAATTCCCAAAAAGACAATAACCATGGGTAATTTGGGGTTGTGCTCTTTGGTCACTAAATCTATTTCTGCTAGGTGGGATGTTTTATTTGTTGGATCTCTTCTGATCAACACAATGCCAAACCCACCGTGTTCATATTCTTCAGCTGGCAAAAAGGTTTGGATGCCGCTCACTGCTCTGTCATCTTGGATTTGTGCATCCGCGTTGGCCTAAATATGCTTTTTCTCCGGTGTGGCCGATGTTGAGCTCTTACAGAACCCTTGATCAAAGGATAATGCACAGACTGCCACTTGGCCTCCCTTAGCAGCTGGCACGAGCACTCTGAATTATTCAAATGCATTCTCATGAATACTTACAACACTGTTGATGGCAAATAACACCTTTCTAAATGGAGTAACAGATCCTCTTTTGTAATTCTTACTCAAAACAGTAGTGAATACTGCGTTGATATTTAGAGCATTGAGTGCTCAGGTTTGGACTGGGTTGTCCACTATTATACAGCAAGTAGCACACAGTTCGTTTGTGCTATTTGCGCTGTACTGTAAATCAGTGCTTCCCCAGAGGGGCCCCAAGATAAATCTGAAGGGAAGTGGTGGAAAGTCACTGAGTACATTTACAAGTACTCAAGTCTAGGTTTGAGGTACTTTATTTGTGTAATACACAACACTACATTTCAGAGGGATATATTGTACTTTTATTTGCATTACATTTATTTGACAGCTATAGGTATTAGTTGCTTTTGCAGATCTACTAATTTACTCGAGAAATTTTTTTCAAATATGATGCCCTTGTCATAGATTAAAAAGAATTAGCTTACTTTGACTGGCTACAACATAAAATGTTGCATACACAGTGATATTAATACATTATTACAATGTACACCCAGTACATTACACTGAGTGGACATTCTGCTGCATAGCGAGCACTTTTACTTTTAAAATATTAAACCTGCAATAGCTACGTTACATTTTAGTCGCTTGGTGATATTGTCAGCAACATTAGGATTCTTTTGCAGTCATTTTTCTATGTTCACCAGCTATTCACTCATTTTGTCTGTCTGCTATTTGGTACTTTTTTAGACCTTGCGCACTGAAACAGCTGCCTGCTGCGGCCGAAAACGATGCTATGAGATCGTTTGAGATCGGTGAGAGTGAACCAGAAGGGAAACTGCATAACGAGCGACCTCTTTCACATGGTTTTCACATTGTCATTTGATGCATTGTTATGATGAAAATGATTGTAGCTCCCTTAGGCACATGTAACATTCTGAAGGCAGGATATTTACTTGTAGTGCAGTATTCGTACCTTGAGGAATTGAGATTTTTTCTTAAGTGAAAGATCTGAATGCTAAGTGTCACAAGGATGACATGAGAACAGGAATGTTTCCATTACACAAACTTGTAGCTAATTCTCTTACTGACATTTCTCTAAAAATAAATGTTTTTGTTTGTTTTTCTTGTGAAATGTTGGATTCTTTTTCAAGCATCTGAAAAATCGAACAATTCTTAAACAATTTGAGGAATCCCTCTGTGGTTGCTCTCTTCACAATTCAACCTGCTGTGCCGGTGTGAGGATGGGAACCACTGTTGTAGATAACACTTAACATGAAAACAAATCTTTGAAACATTGCAGTTGATGCTAAACCCCAAATATATATAAATCTCAGATTTTTGTAGGCAACCAAAAGCATTAAGTGACGATCCTTGAATGAGAAACAAAAGAGTTGCCAATCAGCATTCTGTCACAAAATAAAATGTAATGGTTTTATTATATTAAATTCTTGCTGCCAGATCCTTCACTTTGCCTCTACAAGCTTCTTGGATGGTTGCTAGTGTTCGCAGCTACAGCTTTAAGTTTTGTGAAGATTCGAGTCATGTTATGACACAGAGAGGGCTTCGTGGGTTTAATAGGCCACTTAGTAAGTGACTGACCCACATCAAGGGTCACCTCAGACCTGCCCCTCAGGCTGCTCTAGTTCACCTGCTGTAAGCAAATACAAACATGCAGAGTGCAAAGCATCGAGCACCTTTGGATCGATAAGGTCTTAATATCTTTGTTTCCTGTGCTGTTGCTACACTGTTCTTGAGTTTGGTTATTATGCATTTTTTGGTTAATTTATCAAACAAAACAAAAAAAAGATGTTTCATGCATATTAACAAGCACATCTGATGTGAACAATTGATTTACTGACAGCACAACTCTGAATTGACGTTTGAAGGATTTAAAAGATTTAAATCTATTTAAAGTATGCAGTAAGAATCTGACATTAACATGTAAGTATGAGTACAAATTTATTCGGTGAAATGTATTTATGTTGTCCTCATAAAGAAAATTTGGGATGAACTAGCATGGAAATGTCTCCATGAATGTGAAATTGTTACTGTTTATCCTCTCAGAAAAGAAAAGCTATTGATTTTGTGGGCATCCGATGTCTCCTCTCTTTCCTTAAGGTGGAAATTCGGAGCTGTGTTACTGACAGAGGTCAGAGGAGCCCAGGAAGACCGTGTGACTGTGCACAAGATTGTCAGGTCATCTTTTCAACCCTCCTCTGATCTCGAAGCTCTGTATGCATCCCACAGATAGGCCAACTGAAAAGATAAAGGTTGAATGTGCCTATGCACGAGTCGCTGTTGTTAGTACAGTGGGGGGAAGTGCCTATCAAATGCAGTTTTGTGCAGAAAGATGAAATCTGTACTACTGCCTACTCTAAATGTAAGAACACTATTCTATCTCACATCACAAGTGCTTAATATAGCTTAGGGCTACACCATGTGGATTTGGCATTAAAATATAGGACGTGGGAGTTAAAATCTTTTCTTTTTTTTTTATGTACTGAGTAGTGACCTCTTATCTTATCGTATCTAATTTGGCTTCCAAATGCAGTAGTTAAGAGCAATCACCCATTTACTGTGAGGGCTTTTTATTCAAATGTGCCTGTAGCTACAGGTGGTGAAATTAACATAACCATCATAAAAATAATAGAAAATGTCTTATGTATTAGAAATAATACAGATGTCCCACAGTATCTAGATAGATAGATAGAAAGATAGATAGATAGATAGATACATGAATAATATTATTAGTAACCCAAACTATTGTTCTGGTGTCCATTTATCCAAGTTAATCTCTCTCTGTTTCTATTACCTCGGAAGCTAGCTAGTTAGCATGAAGCTTGCTAATTGCAAAGACACACAATTATGCAAATGACTTTGGAAAGATACTGTACAATTACATTATACTCTTTATTTTTGCTTTCAATAATATTCTACTTAGTGTATGTAAATGTACACACAGTAATTGATAGTGAATTGATTCTTGCATCATGTGATTCAAGCTAATCAAGTAGCCAACGTGGCTCCTTTGTTAATCACACCTTGCCTGACACACTGGTTTTCAGCAACTCGTCTTATCAGCCTCAGTTTCTATCATATTGTTGAAGAAGAGTGAAGTGAGATGAATATTTCAGCAGCTGAGTGAGCATGAAGCACCAGCAGGGCTTCATACCATCTTGTTTGCACTTACTACAGCCATTAAGTTTACAAGCAGAATTTGTATTTATCGCCAGGCCTGGATGGTTAGAAGCAATCAAAAACCAAACACAAGGAGAGAAATACAAGGTTCAGGTTGGCAAGTGAAGAAAAACTGAGGTGAAGTGCTGACATGCTGATGTCTTAGCAGATAACACTTAAATCATTTTCCTCCAAAACTTCACTGGTAAGGGTTCAAAGAGATATAGCCATAATACAAATTTTTGGAGTAAGTAGTGGTGTTTGAAGTTATTTTATGGGATTTTGCTGTAAGGCCCAGAATTGATTTGCAGAAGGGATAAAAGGAAGATACTTTATCTTCGGAGCTTTGTCGGAAAAAGCTTAGCATCCATTGGTAGTTCCGCCAATATGCCTGCAGGGCATGGAGGTAGGGTGAGAGGGGGGGTTGCTGGCATTGACATTATATACCAGAATGAATTGTGCTGAGTTTACACCTCCTGCTGCTTACGTTCTGCTCTTTCATAATCTTTCATGAACCATACAATGTTTTATTTAATGTCCTGGGTCAGAGAGAAACTTGAGAAAAAACAAATTAATAATGAAACGCACAGTACTGGGGAGGGAAAGAAGAAGAGGAAAAAAAAATCTTGGTTTGAGGCTTCTCAGCAAACAGGTCAGAAGGACCTTTTGAAGTCTACTGCTTCAGTGCAGTCAATAGTTTAAGAACTTGTGTTATTTCTGAATGTAAGGCCAGCTTGGACTTTTTCCTACCTGAAAATGCCAAATATCTCATCGCTGCTACCCAGTGTCTCACTGCGGTCCTTGAAAGGCTAGTCAAGCAGCCAAGAAAAAAAAGAAACCTCTCAGTATCTCAGGTTGGTACTTCAGTGAAAACAGTCCATGACCGGGAGATTATTCTGTAAATACTCTTTGGTTTCAACACTGTAGAGCAGTGTATTTGCAATACTAAATGCTATGTGATCTGTGAGGTTACTATAATGTTCTAAATTTCTGTGAAAATATAAAGAGCGTTAGACGTGCATGTGTGTATTTTTATACACTCCACATGATCTCCCCCACTGCCCCTCTGACATAAGCTATTGCTATCAGTACCAAAGGGAACCAGCATATGCCATAGCCATAATGTTTGTATTCCCTGGTGAATCCTCATTTGCTGTCTGTTTAGATGTGTAAGGAAAGCCAGCTCCTGGCCTCTCTGCCTCTCAGGTCTTAATTGCTTAATTACAGTCATTATTTGAACTGGAAGCAGAATCACCTGGCACCCTGACACCATGCTGGCCTTACTGGGGCAAAAAAAAAAAAAAAAAGGCTTTGAAAACTGAGTGGATGTTGCGGAGGTCTCTAGAGGAGGAATGAAGATGCCTGGTGTGTGATCCACAAGGTTGTGATGTACTCACACACATACACAAGACAACCCGCATACATATACAGTATACCCACTTGCATGTATCTGAATTCCCTACGTCTCCAGGACATTTCGGCGCTATCAGATGAAAAAGCTCCATGTCAGAGCCTCGGTACCTTTAGTGGAAGGTCCAGGGGGGTGTGTGACTTATTCATGACTCTGGTGCTCTCCGTCCCACGTCTCTGCGCTATAACCTGTCTTGGCTCACAGACCAGCTCTTTGCCTTTTCATATGCTGCAGCTCGCACATCCTGTTCAAAAAGTCAACAGCTGGTTGCATCTGCGCTAATAATTAATGTGCAGGGAGAAAGGTGTTTATGTTGGGAAATGAGATGGCATTAACACCTCCTCCACTATGGAATTAGCTCCCGTTGAAGGTTTATGCAGCCTTTACCACACATATTTCACCTAATTTTTTTTTTTACAATTTGTCTTTTTCGTACATCAGACAGCCTTTCACTATTATCTGCTAGACTGGTCATTTTCCGTGCTGTAATTAGGCATGTATCTCTTCGATTGAACAGTTACAAAAAAAAGAAAACGTGGTTACATATGTCAGCTCTCAGGTGTGAACATCTGGGATGGTGTTAATTTGAAGCAGGACATTACTGGAAATGAGCATATGAGGTCAGGTGACATTACATGGATAACAAATGGTCGAAAAAGTAGGAGAGGCAAATGAAAACCGGACAAAGAAGTATTGTATTTTGTAACGAAAAAATGATGTTCAATAACTAATAAGCTGTCAATTATTTTTGATTAACTGATAAATCCGTCAAAATGCCTTTCACAGCTCGAAATACCAAAGAGGTTACATTTCCAATGATTTTCAGCAGCTAATTGTTGCATTTAGCCTAGATCCATTCATTCATTCATTCATTCATTATCCATACTGCTTATCCCGAAGGGTCGCAGGGGGGGGGCTGGAGCCTATCCCAGCTAACATTTGGGCGAGAGGCAGGGAAACACCCTGGACTGG
>JAVQJF010110413.1:0-15920 GCA_036023855.1 Gadopsis marmoratus | reverse complement strand
ACATTTATTGTGTTATTTCCACATTTATTCTTTTATTCTTTTATTTATTTCTCTTTATATTTCCACATTTATTGTCTTATTTTTTTATTCTTTTATTTACATATTTATTCTTTATTGTGGCACTCCTATCATTCCATAGCTTTGAGCCAAGGGCTTTGCGTGCGGACGAACGTGCTCTTAAACGCGGTCCGAACTTGAACTCAAACTGAGACATGAAAAGAAGAAGGTGTGCCGTAAAGGATGCACACTGTCAGGTGGGTTGACACTAAATTAAAGACCCCCCATCTGACCGTGACTGTGGTTAATGCTAATCCTCATTTGATGTAATTTATGGAATAAGATACTAAAGTCCCAGCTAGCACACCGTCGTCCTCGCAGGGCCCAGGGCAGCGTGGGAGCGACTGGGGCAGAAGGGGAAGGTGTGAAGGGATTACATCAGTTACGGAAGCCGGCGTTGTGTCTTTGACACACGGATTCATTTATCTCGTAGTCGTCTTCGTAAACAACGAGGCGTGATCTGAACGTTTTCACGAGAAAACAAAAGGTAATTTTCTCGAGATAACGGGTCGATCATCTCGTCACATCGAGGTCACGGCTGTTCTCGGTTTCTGTGGTGACTGGAGGAAAACCACCAAGAAGCACAAGAAAGTTAGCTTGTTATCTCGAGAAGACAAAATTATCTCAAGACAACGGCATTAAGAAAATAATTGCAAGCGCGGCCGTTCTCGGCTTCCATACATCAGTCACTGAAAAACTAAAATATGCTGCAGACGTTCTTGTAGTCACGTACCAGTGATGATGATGATTTACAGCAGTTCTTGAAAATATGTTACGATAACACTGTAGGTCTGAAACTGAAGGCGTGTTCTCTCCTTCCATCCTTGCAGGACAGTAATAAAAATAAAACCTGCAGAAATTACGGCTCTTAATATTAATAATATTCTTAAAATATTATGTGTTTACAGTTTAATTTAACACCAGCTGCGGCTTAACATTGAAAGCAGTAAATAAAAGTCTGTAAGCAGACTGTAAATAAGGATTCAACAATAACTTCTTCTCTTACGAGACTCTATTTTGGTTTCCTGCCTTGTCACCACATGCTGAGCACGTCACACAGCTCAGCCTCATCTTGGTGTACAGACATGAACAGACGTGACGTATTAGCCTGTAAGTTAAACAGCCCTTTATCCTCAACCAACTTCACACATTTGAACAAATACTCACCAAATCTACCTCATAACGGTTAAAAGGTTGTGATTTTATTTATGTTTTTCTATGTTTTATTGTCTTCAACATGCTCAAATAACAAGTTTTTTTTATATTTCTATACTTATATGCTCATTAGGTGACTTTATAATATATATAAGATGCTGCTGCTTCATTACCAACGTTTTTGCACATAATACCATTCATGTATTTATGTACACGCTGTCTTTTCTTCTTCACCCCCTTGTGGATCGATAAGAAAGTGCAATCTTAGTCAGGTGATGAGGTAATGATGCAGAGGTCTGAGGCGGACAGGTGGACAGGTGGACAGGTGAGGGAGTGTGCAGACGTCGCCATGACACAGCGGAGGAAGTGACTCCGTACCTGTCGTGCTGTTCTCACTAGCAGAGATTGTTCCCTCCTCCTCCTGTCGTGGCCATCTTCACTGTGCGACGGAGATCATGAGGTTACATTAAGAAACAACCAGTACGGCGGCCCGGCAGCAGAGGGCAGTAGCAGCCTGGGCTTCACAAAGAGGCAGATGAAGTCTTCTCTTTCCTGTGGTATGAATATATATATATATATATATATATATATTCTCTGGGTAAATGAAGACTCTCTGATGACTAAAAGAAATCACGTTGTCTGTCTGTGGAGAAAGTCAAGTTAAAAGATGATGTTGAACATGTGCAGTCCAGTCTGAGGAAAAGGGTGAATGGGTGGTGTAAAGAAGTGATGCCACTGAGGGCATGAAGAGCAAAAAGCACCTTCATTTCTATGTTTGTAACGCGGACGCAGGTTTCTGCAGTTTGTAGTTTGTAACATAGTAACTGGAGCCCTGTACTTTCACTCACCATATATGAACTACAAACCTGCAGCGCAGGCGAACCCAGGTGCAGACGCAGAGCAGGACGGAAGGAGGTTTAAGAAAATATTTGTCACTGAGCACCGTCACGTCGAGCCACGTTGACCTCTGTGTGACAGCTGTCGGCACGTGTCGTGGACTGTTACCACGGAAACACTGCTCTTAGGGCCGAGACGGGAAATCAAACTGTGGTCGGTGTCCATGTCTCTCGCAAACAGGTCGACCAAACAGACTTCTTGTCTGTTGGCTGAAGGCCATCGGTTCCATTAATAAGTGCGACTCATCTGTTGTTAATTTGGGGTAAACTAGGACCATTTTGGAATAAGCACGACTAGTTTAGCTACACGTCCAAGCTGACCAGCTCTGCTTTGAGGTGTTCCAAACATCGAGACAACGTTTGTCAGCAGGCATCAGTGAGCGTTAGCACAGAAAAACAGGATTTAGTCTTCGAGATGATTAACATTTAAGCCTTAAACGTGGTCCGTCTGGTGCTACGGTCTAGAAACTGCCTTCTTTCACTGCCAGTCATAGAAACTGTTCTTTACCTTCTTTTTTTTCAAAGGAACAACAACAAAATAAAATTGAGCTTCCTAAACAAAAACAAACATTTTGTGCCATCTTTCAGTTCAGAGATGGGCGAAATAGACAAAGCGGGTAATTTTCTGTCCCGTACGAAAGCAGCAATCGCAGGATTCTGTGGTTAACGAATGAACAGGACAAGAACAAAAGTCGACCCAAACTGGAATAAGCACCGTCACAAGCTGCTCCTCCACATGGAGACAGGTGAGATTCAGCTCTTTCCAATCAGAACATGTCACTAAAGTCTGCATCAAACTTTCACCGGATCAGGCAGAAGGTCCTGAGGAGGAGCCTTCACAGGGTCACAGTAGTCCGTTTGAAGACAGACCCACTTTAGTCGTTACGGGCTTATTTCGACATTATACGTGTGCTTAATCTGATATTTACAACACACAAGGCGGTTCAGTTACAGTGAGGGAGGGCCCCCAAACCAAATCCTGCTCAGGGCCCCCAACGGTCTAAGCAGCACCACAACGCACACATGAAAATGTTCTCTCTCACGTGGAAGACTTGCACCCTGCCAGCGATCGTGTTCAGACTGTCTGAGCGTCTCATCGTCGCCGTATTGACATGTGCTCAGTTGTGGACCCTCCAGCAGCACACGGCCGTCATCCATGTTTCACGTCTGGCGTTTTAATGGAATTCTAAACACGAGGATGTGAAGTCCAGCGCGGTGCAATAAAACCTGTGACTTTTAGTGCTTAGGATCAAGGGTGAGTACATGTGTGTGATACCTGCTGATGTGAAGGGTTATAAAGAAAACCGGACTGAGATTTAAAAAAACAGATCATTATATTTTTGTTTTGATGATTTGAATGACATTTTTGTTTCTTTAATTAGAAAGTCTGCAACTTGCCAGCCATCTCCTTCACACTCGTCTCCGCTTGGACGCCTGTAAGAGAGCGCAGAGCTTCGAGCCTGACAGCCTCTCTGTCATTCTGTCACACTGGTTCCCCAAATAATTATACCTCCTGCCTCGTGTCACAAAATGCCGCCTCTCTGTGTGTGTGTGTGTGTGCTGATAAAAGAGGCGCAGAGAGAGGAAAGACGGCAGAGAAAGGCGGATTAACGTCCAGAGGCGAGCATCTTGATTATGCTCAGGTGTGAAGCAGCCGGACGTTCTGTCACTGGCAGTCGGAGTGAAACGTCCACAGAGCAGCTAACGTTTCAGCTCCGAGCACAGCAGAGACATCCAAGGAGCTATAAAGGGAACTTTATTAATCCAAACAGGGAGACTCAGCTCTTATTCCCCCTCAGGGGAAGTCAGAGACTCAGTGTGTTGCTCATAGACACCTGGGCAGAAGGGGTCCATCACCTCAGCTTTATTGTTCCACAGGCGGGGGTACACAGGCTGGTTTTCAAAAAAGGTAAGCTGGTTACAAGTTTCAGTAAGGTTACAAGTCGGACATGATTTTGCCACGTTCATGTTCTTTTTATCGTCAAAGCTTCACATTTGCATTTTTGTGGCTGTAATTTCCCATAAAAACCCTATGGAAGCAAAGAAATGCCATAATAACTAAAGCAACTGTACAACTAATGGTGGATTTTAACCACTACTGAATACTTAAAGTTATAATACTCATTAACTTAAACAGCATTTTTGGATACTATTTATGGTCAGCTATTCAATATATTTACATTCTGTGATTACCTAGTAGTGTTGTTGCCCTGTGCTGGATTCATAATGTCTCCACAGGAATTGATGCATGTCCGCTTACAGTTCCTGCTATTACAAACTGAACATTTCATACTGTTTTTACTGAGTCCACTGATTTTATATGGTTTGAATTCCCTTCTTTTGAACTTCACCAGGTTTTTTTTTTTTTCACATGGTGCCATTTCAAACTTTTATTTTAAGTTTTCCGTCATTCACTTTTGTTTGTTGCATCGTGTGACGAGAGGACGCGGCCTGATACATTAAGACAAAGGTCTGTCTGATTGGCTCAGGCTCGATTGATTATCATTAGTTTAATTTTTCATCTTGAATTTTGGTGTCTAGTTTACAGCAACCAGATTGTGTATGGAGCCATTTGAATAGTTTTTTTTAAGCCAGACAGATGGAAGTAAAATGTTTCAATGCTATAAACTTCAACATTAAATATTCAATAGTGGTTACATTTAAAAATAAAAAAAAGGTATTCAGTTGTTAATAAAAAATCCAAATGATTATGGCCCTTTTTTTACTTCCATAAAAACCCCCGTACGTTTGTTCAAATCCAACAGGCATGCACTGAATCTTTTGTGGTGTAAGAAAATTGGAGATTTTAACGATAGGAGAAACCACAATTGGTACATCGGGTTCAGTTTTAAAATTCAGATGGACTGTAACCACAAGTGCTGACGGCCAATCACGTTTGGCGCACGCAGCGAAGGGATCACATGTTCATCATCACGGTGGACTGCGAGTTAAACGTGTGCAGAGCAGCAGCTGTTGTGACATAAAGTCGAAACATCGGACGTGTCATCGGTAATGATACGAGACAGGCAAATAGTGGCGGTTCGTAAATCCGGCGTGACGGTAGCTACAGTTTCAATAATGTCGACAGGAACATCACAAAGATTCAAATAGATTAGATTACATTTAAAATGAACACTGAGAGCCTTGACAGTCTATCGACAGTCCACACTGCCACCCGGCCGCTGGCGTAACCTTCATCCTCGGAGCTCCTCTTACGCCACCCGCCACTTCTCTTTTACTGTTCACCTGATGAGCTCTCCTGTCAGCGTCGGCCACATTTTACACAGCTAGATGAAAGCGTGCGGGGAGTGTGTAAAATGTTATTGGGTGAATAAAGCGCGCCACAGGTGCTGCTCTATGGATCCACCACATGTCAGGGCACACGTGGACCCACGTGCTCTCGTCGAGCCTGGTCCTTCTCCCATGCTGCTTTTTAACGAGGCGTGTTGTTTTGTTGTCAGAATGCGTGCCGGGGTTTTTTATGGAGCAGGCAGAAAAGCTGTTACAGATATTTGTAATGAGCTCTCATACTGGGCTTCGTGAGCATGTGTGTTATGAATTACGGGAGGCCTGTAATGACCGCAGCGAGGAGGGTCTCCGTCCGGCCCGTGGGAGCAGCGGTTTGTGGTGTCTGGCCTTGTGTGCTGGAGAAATATGCTTTCGTGTGATTTGTACTGATTGAGTGCACATAATGGAGAGGGTATAGTGTGTTCGGTCTGAGTCACAAGGGCTGCAGGTCAATTTTAAGGCCTGTGTGAGGGTGGTAACAACGAGCATCCCAGGGTAACAACGAGCATCTTGAGCCGCTGTCCTCTGGGGCAATAATCAACCAAAACACTCTGGATAGATTTAGAGTGAGGCCCAAGGCCAAGGGGATCCTGGGTCTTGAGAGTCTTGAGGGTTTGGGAGGGCGTCGCTGCTCCCTGCTCAGCTGCACTCCTCACAGTTGCAGGCTAAGATGTATCTGTAAGTGGCCGTGATGCGGGTGCCGCCGGCGCAGCGCAGCCTCACCGCCTTCAGCTTGGAGGTGTGCGGCCGGCAGCAGGAGCAGGTGCTCTTGAAGGGCTGTTTGAGCACCGAGCTGAAGGAGATGAGGGGGTCGGAGCGGGTGGTGTGGCTGCAGTGGCCCTCGCAGCGTGCCAGCAACACCATCTGGAACACAGCATGCAGACACAGCAGGGTTAAGGAAGCACAGACACGTCACTCGCACGGGTTTATCAGTCTGGGCTGTGAGTGTCTCCCAGCCTTGGCCTTGCACCTGCAGACGGAGAGATAGCACCGACACCAGGCACTCACTCCTACACCTGCTGCAGCCACAGCTCAGGGTCACGCACAGGGTTTACTTTTCCCTTCGCCCACAGTGATCTGCGGGGCTCCGATACCCGCTGGTGGGAACAAAACCACTGTATGAAGTTTGACCAGTCAGCTCACACACACATGCAAAGCACTGGCCTGATTAGTGTCGTGAGCATCTGACTGGCATTCCTCTGTGGGTCACCACATTCCTGTCGCCTCCCTAAACAGACTCCTGTGTCATGTCCTTCTGTCAGCTGCTGTGTGTCGCCACCCGTGTACCCACTTTGACAAAAGCCTGTCTGGGGCCATGGCAGGGTGACACACACACACGTACACATCAGGAGTGTTGTCGCCACTTTAAGACCATTTGTCTTTGTTTGTCGTCGCAGAGGATCAGGCTCGACCATCTTTCATTCGTGACCAGCTGGATTAAAAAAAGAAGAAGCTGAAACAGTGGATGTCGTAAGCCAGCGATACAGAACAACTCACTAGTGGCGTCGTCCAAAGCAGGATGTGGACTGGAGACGCAGGTGGAGATTGGAGCAGGAGGAGGGGCGGGCTTTTAAGGTTTCTGGGAAAACGTTTTTGTTGAGTGACAGCTGGAGCCTGGATGGGCGTGAAACTGTCCTGGTTGAATTATTGGTACAAATGACGACAAGTCAACTGAAGCTATAAAAAAAGAACTGAGCTTAAATCTCAGGTTCCCCTGCAGCTAATGGCTGAGGTGAAAGATTCTGCTTTGTAGTGTCTGACAGCGTCATGGAAAGCATCCCTGCAGAGACGGACCTTCGTGTTAAACTCTGACAGATGTTTCCACCGTCGTCTTCCTGCAACAACTCGACCTCTCGCGAGGTTTCATCTCGAGACTTTCTGTCACTGGAAAAACAAAAAAGGTTCTTACTCTTTAACAAAAGGTCCGTCTCTGTAGGGATCCTGCACCTATATGTAAAGTGTAGGTACATTACATGAGCTTATTGTCACTTATATGAAATGCTGTACTGAAACAGTTAATGTATCAACATGCACAATCCCGCTCAGACAAACTGCATTTAGCCATCTTTTCCCTCAGAGCATCACATCAGTGGAATTCAGTTCCACAATCAATCAGAGAGTCCCCATCATGTCATTTATTTAGGTGTAGTGTTGAGAAACGGCTTAAAGGCCACCTTTAACTCATGCTACACCTGCATCATATGCTATTTGGACTTTTGTTTAACTGTTTTTAACTGTTAATTATGTACTTTGATAGTTATATGTATTATTCCAGGAGGCCAAACAACATCAGGCAAAAGGGGCTGCAGATGAAAACCAGCCTTTCAGCCAAGTCGGGTGTATTTACATTTGTTTAACAGTTCTTGTTTTAAATACAAACATTAAAATTAAATCCCCCCCCCCCCCCACAGAGCAGAGCAAGTCAGGCTGCAGGTGGATTCTGTGCGAGCTGCACAAACTGTGTGCTGTAATAATAAAGCCCAGCTCACGCTGTGAGTGTGTTCAGCCCTGCCCTGCCCGTGCTGGGCTGTGGTTTGGCCACCTGCTCCACACACTCTGGAGACAGAATATTAAAAAAAGACCAAAAAAGTGATCGCTCATGCTAGCTGAACAACTGCTGCACAGCCAAAGGAATGAGACAACGCTGGCAGCCCGTCATCTCTCTCTCAAGTGTCTGTCTGTTCACCTCAGAGATGAGAAACAGAATGAGCCCCACGCCTCCATATCATCCGGCAACTGTTTCTTTCTTCAGCCCATCTCGCTCCCTGCAGCCCCTGGCAGAGGCAGGAGAGAAGGCCGTCCGACAGGGAGGCCGTCCGCTTCAGCCAAAAACCGAGTCCCAGCTGAGGTGAGGAATATGTCTGCAGCGTGGCCCATGTCCAGCGCCACACACACACTCCCAGAGAAACCGAGCCCGACTCGTCTAAATGGCGGAGAGATGGAGATAAAGAAAGAGGAGAGACACAGGACCGGCCAAGTGGTGGAGGCTGTCGAGGGGCAACGAGAGGAACACCAGCAGAAAGAGAAAAATTTGTTTTCTTCGTGCCTCCCGAGGCTTGGATTGGAACAAACTGTTTCCCTGATATTTCTAAGGTGGACTGGCCCTGGTAGCTCAAACAACTTGTTACCAAAAATGAGCGGGTAGCCACAAGTAGTGTGTGTGTGGAGGCGCGCTCCTGCCTTACCTTGGTGTTGCACTTATAAATCGGGTGCGTGATGGTCTCCACAAAGTGATGCCTCATGCAGCGCTCTGGGTCAGAGTCTCCCAGGTGTGGGTGTCCGTTATCGCCAGCCTTGTTGCTGCTGGCAGACTGGGCCAAGCCCAGCAGGGGGCAGCACACCAGGACCAGCAGCAGGCCAGAGGGGGGGCCCGGACAGATTGAAGGTTTCATGATGGGACCACCCCGAGGCTCTCGATCCTCACGGGATGTCGCGCCGTCTCCGTTCCTTCTCTGTGTCTCCTTTTATTGCTCCTTCTGTCTCGTCGTACGTCGGGGTCTCGCAGGGAGGGGCGTCTTTGCCTCTCCGTTGTTGGTCCTGCTAGTACAACGGAGGTTCAAGGTCAGCGAGTTGCAGGGGGAAAGGTAGCGGGAGGGTTGCTTCGTAGGGCCGCTCCATCCCCCGCTGTCTGGATCCACCTCAGTCTGGAAGAGCAGGACATACAGGAAAGCATCAGCAGGAACCTGAACTGATAAAGGCAAGGAAAGGAACAACACTGTGTGTGTAGGCAGTATGTTTTGTCTATTAGTCCCTAGTCATCCAAGGGAATTACTATAAGTGCTGTAGAAGAGATCACACACTCCCCTTTGTGTGTGTGTGTGCAGTGAATGGCGCTGCCTCCAGACAGCTTCTCATAGATATCTTTGCCAGTTCTGGTGATTGACTGTTTGATGAGTGTGTGTGTGGGTCTCCAAAACCTGGCTACCTATTTGGTCTGTCTTTACTCCACGGTCGCCCCGGCACACCCACACACATGCAGACACATAAGTCCCGGTGCTTTTATTACAGATGAGAAACCTAAGCCATGCACAAACAGCCTGCAGCCGGGCCCTTTCCTCTCCCCAGGAATGACTTTTTCATTAAAAGAAAACCGCTCTCCCAACAAGCCCGCCTCATGACTGCAAGCCCCCTGCCAGTCCCGCAGCATATTTTCACATGTATTTATGCAGTTTCGTTTCTTTTTCCAACTTCATAGTTTTATTGTCCTCCTGACAGCAGGGTTCGTGTTAAGAGGGAGCTTGGTGCTGGCTGAGGCTGAGTTTCGCTAACAGGCAATGTGTTGTGAATTAGGTGAAAGAGGTGTGTGCACGCGTTGGGGTCACGTGACCGAGGAAGGAGCGTAATGATCGAGGTTTGCATTATTGCTGTTGACCTGGTCTTTATAGAAATATGTGCTCGTGGCTTTTAATGCTGAGCTGTCTGCAAATGCGTGTACGTTCAGGAGGTTGTCTCGATTGGTTTGCACTAGCTACTCGTGAACTCAATCATTCGTAAATTAGCTTGAAAATGAACCAGAAATTGCGTCCAGATCTCTTCATACATCCATGGATGCAGCCTGTTTTAAAAATCTCTTAGTAAACACTAACTAGGCTACGTTAGGAAGAGCTGGCTGCCCCGGCTCATGGTCTGGTCTGTATGAGTCTTGCTCATGTACCTGCACACAGACATTAGCGTGGGTGCATGTGAAGACTCCTGAGTGACTGTGGCAGCAACTCCACTCCATGAACTAAATTCTGCATTCTGCCACTTCTCCCACTTTAGCATCCATCTGCATCGCTGCACTGACATCACAGAATGCAACAGGTTCGCTGGAGACCTTCATGCGCCTTCTCCACCCCCCTGCTCCGCCTTCAGCCACCCCCCTCCCCTATTCCAACCCCAGTGTTTTTCTTTCTGAGGGGAATCTTTTAACCTTAACATTCCTCTCGAGAGAAATAGAAGTATCATTTGGCCTGTTAAAATAAATACTCCCCGAGATGTTTTGCTGGCCCGTCGAACGTGTGCTGCAGGGTTTACATAGCAGGCGGCCCGGTCCTCTCGGAGCAGCAGGCTGCCGTACACAGCCAGCACCCATCAGCACCTCCAGCCCTGCCAGCCAGACCTGGCCGAGCGTTACAGTGGTGACTGTTATCCCCATCTCCACTGCTGGCTTCACTATCAGCATCATTAGCACGTCGTAGGACTTAGAGCCTCATTTCACGGATTAAATCAACATGAGGTTCCCCATACCAGAGACAAGCAGAGGCATGCAATAAAGATAAGACTCATGCAGGTGTTGGATGTAGTTTTTACTCCATCTCTTTGAAGCTCCACATGGAGGCATGGCTGGATTAACCTGTGAGCGCCTTCAGAGCAAAAATCTGCAGTTGGGCCCCTATCGACCCCCAGAACCCCCCACCCACCACCCTGTGCATGTGCCCTGTGGCCTCCAACAGTTCATGCAGCAGACTACACATGGCAGCTTCATTATGTGCCCAAAGAGCCAGAGAACAACGGGCTTCTCCTGTGATGGAGTAGTGCCAACTGGTCCCTGGTTTTCTGCATGTCAGTTCAGTTGGTGGTGCACACCTTTACCACGTGAGCACCTAATAAACCAAACTAACTCAAACAAGGATTTTGTAAAGGACTCCTCTACAAAACAGAGCCAGCAAGATTAGCTATTACTGCGAGAACTGTCTTAAAGCTGCCTTTCGCTCTGAATGGAATAAATATATTCTTTCTGCACTTGTTTGCCCAACATGGGGGGAAAATCAGATTCCGGGAGGGACAGAAACATGGATGATCGAGCAAGTGTTTTAATAGATGAACGAAGCTGAAAAACGTCTTCTTCCGCTATGTTTCCGGGGCATTTCCAGCAGGTTGTATTCTGATTAAAGTTGGATTCTGAAGTCGGAGTGATTTCAGTCGGGTCGAAGAAATATTGCCCGTGAAACCGCAGCTACTGTTTTTATGTGCAATGTGAAAGGTTTGTAGTGATGAACCCAGATAATTACTGGACTCACAACGTTACATTTTCGGTTCACTCTCGGTACACTTTCGGGTTTAGAAACAGCCCCCACTGAGCGCTACCCAGCTGTGCACGGAGGACCAGACAACATATGTGATGGCAGCATCATTTCATGAAGTGGCAACATGTTAAACTAATTCAGATCAAACAACGACAACATAACTATATTTATGGTCACACCAGAAAAACAACCTCAGTATTTCCTCGTAAATCACGACTTCCCCCCCAGAACATGTGTTTCTGTTAAAGACACAACAGGTCCTGGCCCTACTGTGAAGTAAAACAAACAAAGATAATGACAGGAGTGATCCACCCTGTAAATACAAGGACAAGCCAAATGAACTTTATTTTACTGCAAATGATGTAATTTTGTTCCACAGCCAGCTCTGTCCTCTCTGATTAGCAATAGACCACGATCTATAACGTACACCATGTTACCCAAAGAGATCATTTTTGTATTGATCTGCCTGCTCTGACTGCATTGAATCCCTCACTACATGGTGACTACACGTCATAATGACTCATCATGCTGGTGATTTCAACACACGGCTACGAACGGCACAGATGATGGGGGCTTTTAGGATAATATATGGAGATAGTATCTGTGTGGCTGAGTTCATTACTGCACTGTGAGCGTGCAAACTGAGCGCTTATCCACGTGTGTGATGCCTGGCTGCCTCCCTGCCTGCTGAAGCAGAAGTAAACAAGGCCAGGAGGTTTGTGGCAGGCTAAGGGCCGGTGAGGCCTCCTCCTCCCCAGCTCACCCACACCTGCCCCGGGCTCAGATTTATAGAGCCCTGGGTGTTCACAAACAGCAGCTGGATCCTCCCATCCACTCCTCAGCCCCCCCTGCACCCCCTCAAGTATAATGACCGGCGAACCCAAAACCGCTACGGTCTGTATCTTTCCTGGATCTATTGTTTGGAGTCGACCCCATCGTCCACTCAAACCAACCTCTTTCTCATATGATTACAAAAACAAATCCCCATTGTGTTCCACTTTAAAGTCGTCTCTCCTTGTTCCTGCTTCCATCACTTCCTCCTTTATCCCCGAGACAGGTCAAGCATTTGTACCCCCTCTGTTGTAAAGCTCAGACCTGATCTACCCTGGTTGGATTTGGGAGGAGATTTGGATCAAAACGCACTGTGTCACCTTTGGCCCCTTACCATTTTCATTACAAAAAGCAGCCACGTTGGCAGCGGCGCTCCACAAAATACAAGTCATTCATTACGAATTACCCATGAAGTTTCAGCTCAATTAAAGTAAACAACTCCACTTGATGACTGTTGTAGAAACCGCTGCTCCGTCCAATAAAACTCCACCAAGAAAGTCAAATTTTCCATTTGACGAGGCGAGGGATTGCTTTTGGAATGCAAAGCCACCTTATCTGCGTTAAACCGCATTCAGATCGACTTGAGTTTGAGGAATGGTACAAGGGACAATGAACTGCGTGAAGTCACGGTTAACGTTTTAGGTCTGGGTTCTCAGTTCTGTCATTCTGCCCTGACATCAGTGACACCAATCCATGTCCAGGGCTGAGCGGAGCAGGAACACTGTGCACGTGGTGAAACACTGGAAAACACCGTTGCTGCTTTAGGAGGGTAAAGAGCCTGGAGAGTCGGGAGGCATCCACAAACTAGCCATCACAAAGTTCCCCTGCTTGCAGTTCGTCCAACGCGGCGCCGTTATTATCAGAGAAGATTCAACGAGGGCTGTTTTATTATTGTTAATTTTCTGCTCTTGCACGGCGCATTATGCAGTTTAATGTGTGGCACATTTACCACTCAACATTCGCTCTAATGTTTCCCCCTTCAGGCTGAAGGCAGACAAAAGCAGGCTTTGCCGTCTGTCACTCACAGATTTTATAAGCCGTAGCTTGCAAGCTAATTAAACTTGGTTGAAAACACTGTCTACGTCTGACTTTTTAACGTCTCCAGCTGACTTTGAGCATCTTGTAAAAGGGTCTTAAACGTGCACTTAATGGCTACCTGATATCATGATATCATTTAGGCCGAGGCTAAAGCTGCACGTCCCGGGCAAAGAGACATCAAAATGCTAAATAAAGAAACGGCAGTGTTAGTTACTCTAGTTACTCCCAGAATTCAAAGTTAGATAAGAAACAATATAAGTTTAGACGTCTTTCTAACACAACACTTAATGAGTTAACTATGAATAGCTTAGCTTCGTTTCCACACAACATGGCTATGCTACACAGTGGACATGCTAGTCGTGAACGTAACCTGTAACCCCACAAACCTATTTAGATAGTTACTGATGTGCTGCTTGGCCTCGGATGTAACGATCGGTTACTATGAAGACATGAAGCTTGCTAGCCAAACACGCTAACTTATTGCATGTGTTAGAGCAGTTAAACACAGGGCTAAATTTTTTGCTCTCGTGTTTTTCACTTGGGAAACTTCCAAACTATTTAAATGCAGAGTATCGCTCTGATTACAGCCCCATGCACGCCACCTCAACATGTAGAGAAACCCAAAGCTCTAGACATCCTATCCTGTTTGGCCTGCGAGGTAAGTGGCATTGCTGCATCAGTCAGTAGAGTGTGTCCATTTGTTCTTAAACAAATTGTAACATTTAATAATTTGGCAAAAAAACTATTTAAAACATTCTCTTCTCCCTGTTTAACTGACGGATGTGGAATGCCCGGACCTCAAAAACTAATTAGAGAGCCAAAGCTGGAGGCCACCAGTTATTAAGCAGAATGCATTATATGTAACTACACACATATTAAGTGTGGAGGCCCATCTCTAGTTCAGCATTTACCGCTCATTAAAAGACGTATCATATGTCATAGGACAAATCAAATTTGGTAAATTCCACCTCCACTTTTGTACATACAGCTTCAGCAGCAATGCCACAGGGCAGATCGTTCAAGACGGGCCCAGTCTCTGCAGAAAGATCCAGCCCGGGTTAAGGATGTCTGGGGAGCCAAACTACAGAACCACAACACAACCCCTCCTTACATACCAGCCCCTCTGGGTTGAAGCTTTAAGGACTTTGGGAGTTATGAGATGCTGATTCCAAGCTTAAGGGGTGTTATTGTGATGTCTCTCTTAGAGGCTACGGTGGGAAAGGTGCCCCCCCCACCCCCCACACACAGACGAATGTAAGTAAGTTCATTTAATGTAGTTAATTACACATTTTAGGTCCTTTGTCCTGGAGCATCTTCTCTTTATACAACAGGTCAGAGAGAAAAGCTATAGTCATTAGTTTCTCTGGAGTTTAAGATTTTACACAGTTTTACATTTTATGATATCGAGTAATGTAACACTCTCCTGCATACATGTGACTGATAAGACATTGTACTTTTACTCAAGTAAAATGAAGAATGTAGGACCTTTACCTAATAATAATAATAATAAGTAATCTTAGAGTGATGTTCTGGTACTTTTACTTTAGTAAAGGATCTGAGTACTTCATCCACTACAAGAAAGTGGAAAACAGGAAATGAATTGTGGCTCCAATCAACATTACATTAATTGACACCAAGTGTGTGTGTGTGTAACTAATTAAATGTTTGAGTAATTTATCTCCAAACATTCCCTTGTTCAAGCTTTTATTTAAAATTAGTTTCAATTAATTGAAAATGAGTTAAGTCAGTAATTTGGAGACTTCTCGTTGGACTGGGGTTTGCTCCTTATTACAGTGATTCATTATAAAACCACCTGAGTGACTCATTAATAACGTGGTAATAGCAGCCTGAATGGCTTCTCACTGTTGTAAGGAACGTGGCACTGATTACGATCACATGCACAGAATATTACAGTTTGCTGTTTACATGGCTAATGAAGATGAATATTCTGTTAACAGGAAGTGGCTGTGTGTCGCAAACGGAGATGCATTTTCTGAATGAACTGTTTACCCACCTGAAGAATATCTGCATATCACACGTCTCAATGGGAAAATACTACATTTGGAATAAAGGCCTAATTCAGAATATCCAAACGGATCATGCTGTTTACATGTACCAAACTCGAATATTATCATATTCAGAATAACAGTGGAAAATCAGTGACGCACTGAAGCGACGCCCAAAAGAGTCACAATGACTTTTTGTTCGAGAGGTGAAAGTGAAACGACGTTTCTGAAAATCTGCTATGAAAATTGACAGCGTGAAGCCTCCCAACTGTTGGAGCCATATGTTGTGTAGAACAGAACTTCTCAGTCCACGTTACCACGTTCTGTCCTGAGCAGTGGGGGTGCATGTATAAATATCCCCCTGCCCACCTTACTTATGGGTTTCTGTTCTCACACACACACACGTACATGCAGCACACGGGGGGGGGGGCTGTGTGGGGGGGGATTCTCGTGGCCGCCAGTGTCGCTCTGGGGCTCTAAACGTTGCTGGGATGCTGGTGTGTGATGATGAGGAGCCAGACCTTCAGAGGGATCCTCCGCTTTATCACCCAGACCAGCCGGCAGCTGAGCACACAGTTGTTGTCTGTCGGGGTCCGCCGAAGCCACGCACAGAAACCAGGGGCATCAACGGACACCGGGGG
>JAVQJF010110408.1:0-11088 GCA_036023855.1 Gadopsis marmoratus | reverse complement strand
GAGAGGGTGAGCAGCACCAAGTTCCTGGGTGTGCACATCACAGAGGACCTCTCCTGGAGTGTTAACACCACATCACTGGCCAAGAAGGCCAACCAGCGCCTCTACTTTCTCCGCAAGCTTAGAAGAGCTAGAGCCCCGGCCCCCATAATGTGCACCTTTTTATAGAGGCACCATTGACAGCATCCTGACCAGTGGCATCACCGTGTGGTATGGAGCCTGCACCGCGTCCTGCCGGAAGACCCTCCAGCGCATCATGAGAGCAGCCGAGAAGATCGTCGGTGCCTCTCTCCCCTCCATCCGAGACATTTACAGTTCACACCTCTCCCGGGAAAGCCCTCTGCATCGCAGGGGACCCCACTCACCCGTCACACAGCTTTATCAGCCTGCTGCCATCAGGAAGGAGACTTGCAGAGCCTGCAGGCCAGGACCAACAGAGTGAAGGACAGCTTCGTCCACAAGGCTGTCAGGATGCTGAACTCTCTCCCTGCTCTGCCCTCCTGCCCCCTTCACACTGACCCCTAACACTGAACTTGGACACTCTCAGGAACTGCACTGGCACAACATTCACTTTACCGATGTATAAGCTAATTCTGTTGCACTAATATCATATATATTTGCACTGATACTGTACAAAACCCACAGATTTAAATCTGTTATGTGCCTTACGCCATGTTTATTTAGTTTTTAGTTGGTTGCCCTTATGTTACGTCTTGTTTTTATTAGTTGGTTATATTAGTTTTGCTTAGCCGGTTTGAGAGTAACGAAATTTAAATCCTCTATGTCCTGTACATGCTGCAAGATTGACAATAAAGCAGACTTTGACTTTGATCCAGCATCCTGTAGAGGAGTTTTCTCAGTTTTTTTCTTTGAGTTGGGACGCACATTTTCAGCTTCTTACTGCCCCAAGTGATCTAGCTGAGCAGAGGAAATTAAATTGCAATATAACCTAATATGTTGCCCGTCCATTTGTGTTGATGCATCCAAATTCTTTCACATTTGTTTTGCAGATGTAGTGGTCTCAACATTAGTTCAAAAGTGACCTATAGTAGAGCATGATAAATCATATTTACACTTTGTATCATGTATATCTTACATTGTGGCAGTTGAGTGATCGGCATGCAGTTGATACGTGCATAGATCAAAATGTTTAAAGTCCAAGAAGCATATAGCAGCCGTGCTTTTAAATCATGGAAATCTGTATTAAGTTTGTGCATGGCAACCACCACGGCATACAGCAGCCTAAAGGAAGAACTGAGGTAAATAGTATTTTACCAGAGACACTCTGTGATCTCAGCCCAATACAAACTGCCAAGTTAAGATTTCCTACGTCTCTTGGCTCTTGTTAAAACTAGCTTCAGGTTATAGTACCCTTGTGCACAGTAGAATCCTTGGTAAATGTTAGTCATTTAGGGCTGTTTATCCTGGTTTTCATAAGCCTTGAGATGTCCACTTGTGGTACCACTAGACATCCTAAGCCACTTAACGAGCTTCAGTGTCGTGTGTTGGTGGTGGCGGCTGCTCGGTCCGTGGTCCTAAACACGATCAACGGGTGTAATAGCTTGCTCCCTGTGCTGGAGATGTGGTTCCATGGAGCCTCTGCATTGGCTCTCTGTTGATCAAACTGCACGTACACAGTAAGTGGAGATTTCAACAGAGTACCATTTAAGCTACTGATTTCATGATGTGTCTAATATGATTTAAACAAGAATAAAAACAGACTGGGATTTAGAAAATCTATTCTGCCCCCAATGATCAATAAATTGCTGGTACACAACTTTAACTAAAAATGTTATGTTATGGATATGTTTTAGAGAGAACCTTAGCAGATGGAGTTTGCTCAGACATTTTTTTTGCAAAAGATGTTGAAACCAAATAGGTCGAGGTGAGAAGAAAGTCCTGGGTAGTGGTGCCTGTTTAATAATGCATTGGAATGGAGGCAATGTCCAATGAGTTTTAATTATGGTAAGAATACCGTCAGTTTTCATTGTAACATAAATCAGGAGATTAACATTTACAGCCTCTACAAAAATGTGTTTTTCATGACTACTAATCACTCTAACTAACCACAGTATCTTTGGCTGCAGCTTGCAGTTTCTTAGGGTTTTCAGTGTGGTACAGTCAGCAGCTATGAGATACAGTAGATTGCATACCTCACTACTGCCGGACCCCTCACATAGTGTGTTAACACAGTGTAGTGACAGAGCGATGGACTCCTGCAACCTTCCATGCCCTCATCAATATCTTTGTCTTTAACATTATGTCAATAACGTTTTGTGTCTTGATGTGGGAACAACATTAACTGAGCACAGTGACATGTGCTTCCATCTCTTTAACCACTATATCATTTTATGTAATCTATAGTTTCGTTTAGTGTTAGGCTGGATGATATCACCTGAAGTGCATGTCGTGACTTATTATTGACTATTAAAAATGTGAAAATATTATGTTACTTTTGTTACTCAGCCCAGCTCCGTTAACGACACCCACAGCCCACATAGTCTGTAATTAACACACGTTAAGTCACAAATGAGTCTAGCGGATGGTACTTACTGACCATCAACAGCTAGCTTGACGTCCCGACCTCACGGTGAAGCTACACACACACACACACACACACACACACACACACAGACACACACACACACACACACACAGACACACACACACACACACACACACACAACACACACACACACACAACACACAACACACACACACACACACACCAAGCTGATACTAACTGCATCTAATGCCAGGTAAGATGTCAAAGTAAGGGAGCGTCACTGTGATTCGAAACTGTAATGTGGTTATTGAATTTCAAATTGAACATTGCTACCACTTACATGTATTACTGAAAAAAGTAATCCCATAACTGTTATGTAATTACATTAATACAATTCTCCAAAAATAATTTAAACACAATTTATCAGTGTCTTAAAACTGTATATAAACTACAGGTATGTATGATGTCCAAGAAAGAAACACAAACACATGAATTGTCCATATTTCCATATTTATTATATATTTTTTTGAAACTTATCTAAATCTAGTTTCATTAATTTCATCAGATAGTTAACAATAGGATATTTAGGATGGTAAAGAGAACTTGAGTTCAGTTTTCTGTATTTCTAAATACAGTGTATGTGTGCATGTTTTCTCCATCTGTTTGTGTCAACTTGTCCTGTGGTGGGCTTCCCCGACCACCATGAACAGTACTTTGCCAGTGTTATATAACTTCACCATTTAATGTCAGTGGTTATTCAAGTCACTAGGAAACCAAAATGAGCAGTTATTTGTCTCTTGGTTTTAAAGTTTTTTGTTTAGGAGTCAAGGAAAGACACTGCTGACTTTTTTTATGTGACCACAATTGATGTTGTCAACATCAGAGAGAAGATTTGTTGCTTGCCAACAAAGCTGCCAGCATTGTGCTGCTATAGATGTGGTAAAACCTTCATTGGATGCTCACTAATTATACTTTCATAAAACACAGTCCGTGCGACATTAAAAACCACTGCTGATGTTTCCGAGGATCCTTTTATTCTTTATTTATTTGATTTATTTGCATGTTAACAGATTCAGCAATATGATGGATAAATACATCGACACATTTAAACTTATATACAAAAACCTTACACATATATACTTATACTTTGCACATTGAAAAAACTGCAAGATAGGTACTGTAGGAAGCTGAATATTTCTCATAAAACTCAAACATGAACATGATCAGAAATTATTAGAAATGATGAGGCAATAATATGACAAAACTGAATCCCGTTTTTAAAACCATTTACACACTTACTTTATGCATCTTGGGTGGATTGGATAATTATCAAAAAGTTAATTGTAAATGCATTCATGTAGTTGAGATAGATTGGAATCTGATTGTTCAGTCCCCCACCCCACACCCAATGTGGTTTGAGACACATGCCAGCCAGATGTTGAGTGTTGAAAAGGTGTAAATACACCCCTCTTCAAGATGCATCTTTATGATGTAGATATATGAAAATGTTCAGACTGCCTAATTATAGTAATAACTTTATTTATATAACACCTCTTTAAAAACAGAGTTTACAAAGTGCTTTGACAGACGAAGCATAAAACAGGATTCTCAGAAAGCAATAAAACAAAGCAGTAAAAGTTAAATAAATAATAAATAAAGCAAAACAAAGGCAAGATAAAGATTAACAAATGCCAATAAGAAGACATAAAACCAATAAAAGCAATTTTTAAAGACAACATCACATAAAGCAAGTCTATAAAATTGGGTTTTAAGAAGTGATCTACAAAAGGTTACTGATTCTGTGAGCCTTATCTCCTCAGGCAGGTCGTTCCAGAGTCGTGGGGGTCCTGATGGCAAAAGCTCGGTCACCTTTAGATTTAAGCCTCGACTTTGGAACGTCCAGAAGGGCCCCACCTGAGGATCTAAGGCTGAGAACTGGCTCATATGGGGTTAGACCCAGACATGCCTTAAAAGAGATCAGTAAAATCTTTAAATTAATTTTAAATTGAATGGGGAGCCAATGAAGGGAGGCCAGGATCGGGTGATGTGATGTCATCTGTTAAAACCAGTAAGAAGCTGCTGCGTTCTGAACTAGTTGAAGGCAAGAGAGTAACGTTTGGTTTATGCCAGAAAGGAGGGAGTTACAGGAGTCGAGTCTCGAGAAAACAAGTGCATGAATTACTTTTTCCAGGTCTGAGTGTGAAATCAAAGCTTAGATCTGAATCAAAATAACTCCCAAATTTCTGGCAGTGGGTTTCACATTGGCTGATAATGGACCAAGACCACTCTCAATGAGACCGATAGGATTTGGGGGACTGATCAATATGATTTTGAGTTATTTAGTTGAAGAAAATATTGTGCCATCCAAACAGTTGACATCATTGAGACAGTCTATGACAGCAGCTTGGCTGTTTGGGTCACCAGGTCTCAGGGGAAGGTATATCTGTGTATCGTCTGCGTAGCAATGAAGAGACGTTACGATGTTCTATGATTTGACCAAGTGGAAGCTTGTAGAGCAGGGGTCACCAACCTTTTTGAAACCGAGAGCTACTTCTTGGGTACCGATTAATGCGAAGGGCTACCAGTTTGATTCACACTTCTGAAATAACAAATTTGCTCAATTTACCTTTAATTATATGTTATTATTAATAATGAATGATATTAATCTATGTGAAGACACTGATCATGTTACTGATTACTCACAATAATTATCAACAATGATTTAACAAGGTAGGAAACAGATAAATATCCATATGAAAACACTTTATTTCTATAAATCTCTGCAAGTATTTACATTCTGATAAAGTGCACGCTTTCGACTGTTTTGATGAGAATAATATCTTTTGCGAGGTAAAAAGTAACTGTTCATTGAAAATGGGCTGAAAAAGAGGCCTGATATAATATTAAATATGATTTATTCAATGCCTAAATAATGAGTGTATGTCCAGCACAGCCTGGTTGATTTTTCAGTTTTACTCCAATAGTAATTATTTAGTTAATAATGCTTTCATATTGGGAGACGTGTGATAAAGTTTATAGATGTGACAGCTCAGACAAGAGAGAGAAATGACAGCGAGTCTCATCAAGTGAGTTGATCCAAGAAAAATACAGCTTCTGCAAAAACCTTTACTAGATCTGAAGCATTATGTTTACCTGCTGTAGTTGTCATGTAGGCATGTGGAGACTGAGAGGTTTCTCTCTCGCAAATCTTACACACACACACACACACACACACACACACACACAGCTCTGGCTGAGCTGGTCAGCGCTCAGATGGAGGTTAATTCTTCTCGTTTTTAACTCTTTTGAAACGAACCTCAGGCTAAAGAGAGAGAAAAAGCAGAACCGGCCTGACAGTGCAGCGCCGTCCGTCAGGTGATGCAGCACAGATGTCCGTGAGCCACCAATAATGTCCCCTATATGAACAATCATTCATAAAACTCATAAAATGTGCGGCTCTGGTTCGCTTTGGTTTAACGCCAGCTGATGAGTCTGTGTGTCATCATAGAACTGCAACATATAGAATGAGCCCTATAGACGATTCTACGATCTCTCCGCTTTGGCAGATCTAAACCTTCAGGATCTAATATGAAACATTTCTTATTTAAAGTTTTTTTTTTTTTGTCATTTTCAAATTTACACCAATGCAAATGTAATTTAAAAAAGAATAGCAACAAAAAAAATTAGATGCAGCTCACTGGTAAGTGGTGCTATGGTGAGCTATTCAATGTCCCTACTGGCATATAAAACATGGTCTTGGGGGTTAATTTGTCTCTTTGACTCTATTTATTTATAAAAAAAAATAAAACTTCTCACAGCCCTTGTAAAGTAAAATGACAGGGGGGAGGCGGTCATGACAGTCTATTTACCTTGAATAAAATTCTGGGGTTCGAGTGATTTTCGAAGATTAAACTAGAGAAGAAGCATGCCTTTTGATAATCATTTATTGTGTCAGATGTCATATAGTACATGTAAACCTTTTTTTTTTTTTTCACTTTCGTTTCTTTCTCCTACAGTCCCTCTTTAATTGCTGGGTGGACTCTGTTAGCCGTGGCTGCAGCATTCTATTTGCCCTTTTGGCTTTGTAGGGGGCAACAGAGTTCAGGCGATGTGATTAAAAAGGGAGACCAGCTAAGAATTTTTTCATTCTTGGATTTCATAACTCCTGGATAAAAACATTGTTTGGTCTGGGCGGTCTGTAGATTGATAAAATATTCACGTGATCGTTGGAGGTTGCCATAAAACCCAAGTTGTTCAAATGATGTAAAACTACTATGTAAAATGGGAGTGCATTTCTGTAAATGACAGCAACCCCCTCCCCTGCGTGACAGGCCGGGTTGATGGAAGTGTGTAAAATCGGGGGGGGTTGCTTCAATAAGAGTACTCTACAGTCCTGAGAAAACCATGTGATCATAAAAGTCTAAATTACTGGAAATGATTCACATAAAGATTTGTTATTTAGGCATCTGATATTTAAAAAACAAAGGCTTAAGAGGAGCCCCCCCCCACCCCACACACGCACCGCTAATATCCATGCTTTCCGACTTCCAACTTCCAGAATTTTGTCATTTGTGTTAAAGATTAGTTTTTGACTTTATATTATTGTGTATATTACTTGAGTAGTTGAGGTTAGCCCGTTATAGACAGATGGTTCATCCAATTGCCTGCCAAGTATTGTTTTAATGTTGGTGTGCTTATACAACCAGTAGTAGAGAATCTGTCGAGAAATGTGAGGGCAGACGGAGAAAGGGGGGACCTGTAAGACAGGTCCCTGATCAGATTTAAATCAAGGATGTAATAGTTAGCCACATGAGGCCCCATATTTTTTCAATAATTACTTGATGAAAGCCTATTATCTCACAGAGTTCTGTCTCCTACCATTTAATGTGGTGGCTCACCCTGCTCTACGCAGCCAACCCTCATAGAATTTAATTGGTGTGGTTTCCAGTGGAAAAGATGGTGTCCAACAATGGTCCCAAAAATGCTGCTTCTACAAGATTTCTCCCAAATTGAGCACAGTTCTGGAGCAACACCGGCTATTTATAAACTGTCGGACGTCGATATAGTAGCCACAACAGCGTTATCAGTTATTAGACTCAGTTTGGACATATTGGTGTTGATGGCATTTAAGCTCTGTCAGGTTTTAATTTGTGGCTGTTTGTAAGACCTGTCTTAGCTGCATGAGGCCTAGTACTGATGTGTTAGTTACATCAGCTGGACACAATACTGAAATGGCAATATGTTGGAGATTTTACACAATGTTGTAGAAAATGTTGTGCAACATCTCTTTATCTATCTGCTTGTCTATTTGCCTGCAGTGTCCAGAAATGTATTACACCACAAGTAGTACACCACATCAAATACAGCGGAGAGTGGTGAGGCTCAGAGTGAGTTTCCAGTCTGGTCTTTAATAACCGTTACTGTAATTATGACAAAATGTAGGAAAGTTGGTGACTCAAGATGTTTTCCAGGTCCTTTTTGACACATGTGATGTGCTCTGTTTTTTCCTCCTGTCCTTGGTAATGCATGCCAGAAATCAGACAGGCAATCCTTCCACTTAAGGATAATATAATAATAAAATGTTATCAAGTTTCTTTTCATTTTTTTTTTTTTTATTTGTATGGTCCCCAAGAGACATTCCTTGGCATATCCAAACACCAAAAATATCCAGGTTAGTATCCAAAACCAAAGATATAAAGAGGTATCTGAGAGGTACATTAATGTGAAAAATAATTGCTATGTTCAGAAACATACTGTAGCTTTACAAAACATAATTATTGATTTTTGAGCTGCTGTAATAGTGTATTTCCCCCCTGTGGGATTAATAAAGTTTATCTTATCTTATCCAAAGATCTAGCATGGATATTCATGGTGTCTAAAGAATATTTTGACCTTCTGACAGACCCTCTAGCTCCACTATCAGGTAAAATGTTTCTCCTTGACCAATTGTTTTCATCCATGACATCGTGTCTGGAAAACTAATGGTCAGGTTTCCATCACATTTTCTGTGTCGTCATGGTCTCCAGGTAATAAGGACAACACACATTAACCACCTTTTCTGTAAGTGTGCCAGTGTTTGCCAGCTGGCTAATTTTCACCTGCAGTCCCTTGGCGAGATGTTTTGAAGCCAATGAATCCTAATGATTTTGATCAATGTGACCTTTACTTCATTGCCACAATTGGACCAAAATATCAGCTCTGCACACAGGTTCTCACGGTCTACCAGGCAGACTGAAGTGAAACTTGCAGAGCACATTAATGCTTCTAAAGGAGCACACTTAGTCATGAATGTTCTTGATCATAATAGCTTTCACAAAGGCCAAAACGACTCTTAGCCTCTGTAACTCCACTTGGACAACTATGTCCGCTGTCGACATTACTGTCTGTCAGAGGCTGTAGCTGGTTAAGCCAGAATGAAGGCGCTGGTATCGTATATAAAAGTAGATGACCTAAGGCATCCATGGGTACTAACCGGATCACCTGAAGGGTGTGTCCTCTCACCTCTCCTGTTTGTATTGTACACTAATGTGTGTCGAAGCCAACACATGGGGCGCCGCATCATTAAGTTTGCAGATGACTCAGTTATCTTGCCACTTAGTCATGAGGACCGTGATCATGGTCCTGACAGATTTTATGGACTGGTGTAAGTCTTCCCTTAACGTCTAAAGAGATGTTCATAGATTTCAGAAGAAATCGATTGGACATCCCTCCTGTACTGATTAATTGCCAAGCTGTGGAACTTGTGCAGGAATACAAGTATCTCGGTCTGTGTTATCTATAGGTATACACGAGTCTCCCCTTTACAGACATGCCCTCTTGCTATGTTATGCTAATCACATGCTGTTTGCTGTTTTAATCTTTTCTCTGCTTTTGACTTTTATGGTGTTCCTCAAGGTCTTGGTCTCTGTGATATTTTGGAGGGATGTTGATCATTTTTATCAATTCTCAAGTGGTCAAAAAGGGATAAGTTTTGTGGAAAATTTGTGTAACAAATGGTATCAACACAAATATTGCTGAAACAATTTATGAGCATAGGAATGGCCGTCATATACTTCCTTATACTTCATAATGTTTTTAGCCCTTAGCCACTATAAACCTTCGCTACCCCTAACATAACCCTAAAGCCACATATTCTTTCTTTGAAATGAATGTTTTTTAATGTGACTCACTATTCTTGCCATCAGTCCATAAATAAGCAAAGATTGTCACGCTGTCTTGTGTTGTCTCCTCCAGGGATCTACCTATTAGATATGATCTACATCGACTCAGCCTATCCTGCGTCAGATAGTATCATAGAGACCGAGCAGCGGACCAATCAGATGAACAACCTTCTGAGGGTCATCTCTGACCTGCAGATGTCATGTAACTATGGTAAACAAGTAACACCACATACATTATTCAGTAGAAGTCATATAGTACCTGCTTGTTTGTGGTATTTGAAGTCGTTGATATAACAATATATTATATCAGCTTGATTTGGTATTTCTAGAGCAAAACATAAAACTAAAGTTGGTGAACTTGGTCAATGATGGATCATTTTAATTAAAAAATGTAAATAAAACAAGGCTTGTGAGTTGATTTACTGAAATTCTTTAACTTTAAGTATGTCATTAATGTTTCTACCGTTAATGATAGTGGGCCAATATAGATATTATGATAATTATTATTCCACTACCAAAGTGATGTGGAGTCCTGCATTTCATTGTAGTGGAGCTGCAGAGCTGTCATCACAGGATCAATTTCTTTGTGCATAAATTCTTATTTCTTATTCTTATTCTTGTTTCTTATTTTGATGAATTTATGTGGATCTTTAGTCAATATGATTTGCAGCAAATATATATATAACATACTGTATATATGTTCAGTGTCAGATTGAGTGTTTTATCTTGTGTGACTTCCAACCTTTTTTTTCCCCTCAGATCACTTGGTGACCCTGCCACATATCCAGAAGTATCTGTTGTCAGTTCGCTACATAGAGGAACTCCAGAAGTTTGTAGAGGATGACAACTTCAAGTAAGTGTTATCTCAGTGATTGGCACTGTTGGGTGGTAGTACACATTTACGGTCATGAAATTGTGTGTGGATGTTCAGCATTCTAGAGGATGAACTACACTGCTCAAAAAATTCTAGGAACACTTTGAAAACATCAGATCTCAATGGGAAAAAAAATCATGCTGATATCTATACTGATATGGACTGGGTAATGTGTTAGGAATGAAAGGATGCCACATCGTTTGATGAGTGAAGAAGTGAAGAAATGATGCGGCAGGCTAGTCCATTTTGCTGAAATGTCATTGCAGCAACTCAAAATGGTCCTCAGTAGTTTGTATAGCCCCCACGTGCTTGTATGCAGCCTGACAACGTCGGGGCTCCTAATGAGACGACGGATGGTGTCCGTGAGCACAGGGCCCACCAGAGGACGTCGGTCCCTCAAGCTGCCCTCATGAAGTCTGTTTCTGACTGTTTGGTCAGAGACATTCACACCAGTGGCCTGCTGGAGGTCATGTTGTAGGGCTCTGGCAGTGCTCATCCTGGTCCTCCTTGCACAAAGGAGCAGATACCGGTCCTGCTGCTGGGTTAAGGAC